>JAQZBX010031281.1:0-26403 GCA_029593785.1 Cabassous unicinctus | reverse complement strand
CAAAAAAAAAAAAAAAAATGCTAGTTTTTTGGCCAGAGCAACTTGGTAGAGAGTGGAGTCATTTACTCAGGTGAGAACACGCATAAGAAAAAAACAAAAACAAAACAAAACAAAAAGCAAATCATAAGTTCAGCATTAAACAAGTTAAAGTTTGAGATGGCTATTAGATACTCAATTGGAAATAAACTATTGACAATACTGGCCTCTTAACAGTAGGGGGCTGGTAAGAGAGGCATTTTTTTTTTATTATTATAATACCTCTTTTACCATTTAGTTTTTGCCACCAGATGCATTTATTACTTTTTAGCTAATAAGCTATTAATAAAACGTACACCAATCATTGGATTGTTTTAAAAAAATCCATGTACATTATAGTTACACTTAAAATATTTCCTCTAGATTTCTGCAATAAAGTTCAGCCCTACCACCACAGATATCTAAATGTTCCCTGTTCCTTGAAATCTTTTACAATCCTTTTCTCCCAAGCCTCTCTGATAGAAAGCCTTTTTTCTCAATCCCTATAGTTTTTGTTCATAAGCAACATAACATATTAATATCAATATTGATATTGGAGCCAGACTGCCTGGATTCAAATCCAGGTCCCGCTACTAAGGAGCTTGGGCAAATTAATCTTTCTGTGTCTGTTTCTTCATTTGTAAACAGGTTTTGTAAATAACTATTTACCTCAAGAGTAACTGTGAGGATTAAACAATTTAACATAGGTAAAGCCCTACACTTAATAAATGTTAACTATTACTATAATTAAGATAAATAAAACATAATTTCAAAACTTCTACTAGGCTTTTGTATATTGAAGGCAGCCAACACAGGTTGTTTCTACTCTTTGCTCTAGACTGGTAAATTATTCATAACAACTGTTGAAAAGGACAGTTATAAAACGTGAAATAATGAAAGTATTAGAAAGCTAGCTAACTTGTGATCTAAAGCATTAAAGTAGATTTTTAAAAAGCATATTCTAACTATAAATCTTTAAAACTCATCATGGCATGACAGATGGCTTCACCTAATTCTTAATGAGCTAGGCAGATTTTCAATGAAAGTAGTCTCTCATTTTTTTGTTGGTAGCAAAACAAAAAATACTAATCCATATGGCAAAGAGCCAATTTATTCAAAGAAAAAACTATCTGGTCCTACTGTTGTTATTCTGCTAGTGCATAAGAGAAAATGCTGAAAGTTTCCTATACTGTTCATATGGGTAAAATTTAATCTAAAAATGATAAATTATCTAATAGATATAAAAGTCTTTATAAGCACAATCCCAAATTTGTACTTAGCTTTTTTTGTGTGTGAATAGATATATATATATGTATACAGATGAGATAAAGAAAAGCTAAGTTATTACCTCTGTCTCATGGAACGAGTGATTTTTATTTTAATTTTTTGAGTTTCTATTTCTTCCAATTCTTCTTCAAAAGAACATACAGAATGCTTACCAGGGTGTTTGGAATATGGAAAGAAATCAATACTGTTTTAGTAGAAAAAAGAGTTTAAACTGCTAAATAATAAAAAATTAAAATATATCTCAGTTATCCCATAATTTGAGTTCTGATCATGAAACTTAAAAAAAAAAAAAAAGATTTGAATATAAATAAAAACCTTTGATTTAATTTCACTACCAACCAAATTTCCTATCCTGGAATTAGTAGAGAAAATTACTATTTTACTGGCAATAGAACCATAATCAGGGATTTAGATAAACTAGAGAACATAAATGGTTCTCATTTGTTCAGCACTCTCTGGGGAATACCCTGAGATACTGCCATATTTGTTTCTAAATATCTTTTATTTAGCATGTTATATATTTATTTATATTAAGAGTATGTTTTTTCTTTTTTTTTTTTAAAGATGTACTTATTTCTCCCCGTGCCCCCTCATTGTTCTGCGCTTACTGTCTGCTCTCTGTGTATTCCTCTGTGTCTGCTTGTCCTCTCCCTAGGCGGCATCCGGAACTGATCCTGGGACCTTCTGGAGTGGAGAGAGGTGCTGAATCTTCTGAGCCACCTCAGCTCCTTGGTCTGCCATGTCTCCTATTGTCTCTCTTCTGTGTCTCTTTTTGTTGCATCACCTTGCTGCGCCAGCTCTCCACATGGGCCAGCACTCCACGTGGGCCAGCTTGCTTTTCACCAGGAAGCCCCAGGAATCAAACCCTGGACCTTCCATATGGTAGACGGGAGCCCAATCACTTCAGCCACATCTGCTTGCCAAGACTATGTTCTTATAAATACTAATTTAATTACCATTGCAAAAACAATGTAAAAATTACAAATATAGACTTGTACCTACAACAGCCAAGCTATAAAATTAAGCATAACCAGTTGATACTGTCAATATCTTGTAGCAATTTATAAATTTTTTGTCAAAATTTATTTTTTGGTTACTGGCAAAGTTGTTAGAAAATTTACAGAATAACTTAAATTGGTAGAATTCTATATTTATCATAATTTTTTCTCCTGAGAACTGGGAGAAGATTGAAATTATTCAAGAAACAAAACAATTAAGCCCAACCTAAACTATTTAGAGATTTAAATCTATCATACTGCCTAAATTATACAACAAAATAAAGTACTATGTTTCTCCTCTTTTTAGGATTACTCTAGGATTTCTGCAATAGAAAAAACAGATTTCTCCAGATACATTTGTATATAATCCTTCACTAAATATGTTACAAAAGAAAACCAAGGTTACATGCAACTCTTTTAACTTGGAAGTCAAAAGAATAAGAGAAGCCAAAAATTAAGGGAAAGGAAGAGATAAAAATAATGCTAGTCTCTTTCTCTAATTCATCTCATTTATCTGTCCCTTCAGTATATTGCTCCTTTATCTGTAATCATGTAATTTTCTAGCTGAAAAGCCTTTTTAATACAATAACTTCCTAGTATGGAATTTCAACTTCTTTATTAGCACAGCATTTTAGGCCCTCTGTGATCTGGCCCATTAGATGGTCCTTCCCAGTCGCACCTGTCACCATTTTTCTTCATATAACTATACCACAGTCAAACTAAATTTTTACTGGCTATTCCCTCACTATATACAGTGGGTTTTTTGGCCTTTGCACTTTTGAATATGTTATTCTTGTTGCCTGGAATGACTTCTACACCAATTTGGTTCATCAACTTCTCTCTTTCCTTATATATCTTTGAATCCCCTACAGTGTTACCTGTTGGGTTCGAGGGAAAGTCAAGGAAGGGAGGCATTTTAGAGATCAGACCGAGAGCCGAGATCAGTTTAACCAAAGCCTTTAATAAGAGAGAGAGCCTAGCAGGCAGGCTGGGTCTGGACAGACTACAGCCCTGAGGGAGGGGGAGAAGGGGATTTTTATAACTCGTTCTGGGGCTAGACTACAAAGGGTTAGGTTGTGACAATTCATGTTAGCCTTGTAGTTTCAGGGTCAGGATGTGATAACTCATATCAGTTTTGTAGCTCCACCTGCGTCCTAGGTGTTATCATCCCTCTGACATGGGTTGTTACTTTCATATCAACAGGGATGCTCAGGGAGGAAGTGGAGGCGGGAGTTCTGGTGCCGTATCACAGGAACGTGCAGCTGCAGGAAGAGGAAAGGAGGTGGGTGGAAGCAGGGCAGGAGCTCTGGGCTTAACATTACCAAATAATAAACATTATAAGTATATGTAAAGTCAAATGAACTGTACCTGTCTTTCATTTACCATATACTACCTTCTATTAGGCTTTTGAATACTGTATCCATCCCTTAAGGGAGGGTATGGTGACTTCATTTAACTCAACAAATATTTAATGAGCACATCTACACTTGAAATGCCAGTTTTTAGAGACACAAATACAAAATGCATAAGAAAATCTAAAATTCAGTGAAGTAGATAGACATGTAAACAGACACCATAGTATTCAAAACTTCAATACAAATCTATGAATCCAAAAAGGTAGATAGAGTAAAAATAGAAGAATATACTAAACCCATGTCAAAAAGAAGAGGGGGAAGATATAGACAAAGAGTTTTTCCTAAAGAGATAATAACCCTATTGAGTCTTAAAGAACAAGCAGGAATTTGGCTTAATATGGTAATTGAATATTTGATTCAATCTTTTTTTCATATACTCATTTATTTCATTAACTCAGGATTTACTGAACACTTGTTATGTATGTCCAAGGCCTTGAAGATGCAATGACAAATAAGACATATTCCTTTCCCCTTATAGAGATCACAATCCATGATCCATGGATATGGGGAGGCAGATATATGCATAACACAATGGGTTTAAAAAAAAAACAGTTTAATTGAAATATAATTAACATTTCCTGCAATGCACTCATTTAACGTGTACAATTCAATGGTTTTTAGTACATTCACAGATATGTGCAAGCATCACCACCACAATGAGTTTTAAAGTGCTATAAAAGATGCAATACAAAGAATCATGGGAGTACAGGGAAAAGAGCAATTAATTCTGCATCAGGCTTCATAGAGGAGGTGATATCTGAGCTGGGCCTCAAATGATGATTAGAATTACACAACACATTAAAAAGGAGGAGACGTCTAAGTAGACAAGAGGCAACTCCAGACATTTTGTGATTGTTCTGTATTTCACAATATTAATGGCCAATGACAATGAAGGAAATTCTAGAGAAAGCCAGTGTCTTATTCAACACACAAAGAATTAACCTCACTTTATTCACAACAAAATGATGTTCCCAGTTATATATTAACTATAGAATGCAAGAACACTATTTCTATGACCGTTTTTCCTCTAACTTAATGCAGAGCAAACTACCACTTAAAGGTCAGAGTTACACACCTCTCTCTAAACCCCTAATAGTATAAACATAAGCATAATGTAAGTATATTTTTCTTCAGGTACTATTCAGATTCTCTGTAGTTATTTCTGTTAAAGGCCTAATTTTTTCTTCATTTAGTAAATGGGAATTTCTTTTCCATTTTAACCAAATATCAGCATAACATTGGATGCTTGTTAATTCTGTGATCCTAAAGCTGTCGCTCTTAACCCTCTGAGGGCCAAATAAAGGTTTGCACCCTCTTCCTAGAAAGCCTAAAATGCACCATGCACACATACACACTTTTCCTTATTGTACAGGAGGGGAAGTTATAAAACCTGATTAAAAACCGTAAAGGCATGGAACTCATAACGGACTACACAAAAGAGAAACAAATAATTTTAAAATCAAAACACTGTGAGGTCAATTAATACAGTACTTTACTGATCTAACACAAAGCACTTCTATGAGAGCTAACCTTAGATTTCTTTTCAGTCCCCACCCTCATCCCTTGGGGGGAGAGGGGGAGGGGGCATATCTATAGCTGATATATAGTGATATATATATAGATCACACAAAAAGGCTTAAATGGATACAAGTGGTTGAGAATAGCTCCCTGGGTCTTTGACTACCACTGGGGTTCAGGACAATACTTCTTTTTAATTTTGATGCTATTTAACATATCAGCACTATGGTAACAGGGATTACTAGAGATTTAACGCTTTTATAAAATTGTGAATTGGAATCAATTTTCTCAGATTATTAATATAATAACTTGGTATGGACATTACTTTCATGTTCTAAACTTAACTGAAGAAAATGAGAATGACATACTTCTTAAATAAAGTTCAAGGGGTGAACTTTAAATATAAAGGAAAATAAACAAAAACCATATTATAAAGTTACCATTCATTACCTTTCATTTTAACAAATTCAGCAAAATTATAAAGGAATAGAATGCTATCAGTAAATTCCAAGACTGCAGCAAACTCCAGACAAACAATCTGATGCCTTTTGCAAGGAAGAGGAAGGGAGGGATGTGTGAAGCGATAGCATAAACTGTTCCAGGTCCTTAAAACTGCATCTAGAAAAAAATCTGTACATTTTATATACTGAAAGGTATTTTTAAAAAGTATTAATAGAAAGATATGATCACTGCAAAAAAATTAAAATTAAAAATTTTTTAAGTGGGAAGGAAAATTAAAAATGACCCATTGTTCCACCATGCAGAGTTACAACTTTTAACATTATTATATTGTTTTACGAGCCTTGGTAATGCAAATATTTTACCCATATAGTTATTCAAAATCGTAAATACTGATTTCCTTTAAATGAAATTATTTTCTACTATTTTCTACTAATATTATTGTAAAAAATGTAGAACATACAGAAAAGTTGAAGGAAGAAAATGTATAGCTCCCAGGATTTTTCAATTCAACAATAACCACTACTAACATTTTATTGGTTTTTCTTAGTATCGTGGTTTTTAAGTACTATTAATCTGGAAAACTCACAGGTCCCAGGTGGAAGATAATGTAACAAAGGGCTTGGTGACAGATAATACTACCACTGGGGTTTACTGGCTTCTCTCAATTAAAAAGAAAGAAACTCAGGTAATTTAACATGAACTTTAAAGATTCATATTGTACCCACAATAAAAAAAAAAAAAAAAAGATTCATATTGTTATGCAAGTTCCTTGGAAATAAAAATGTTCTGGGAAACTCTTAATTTTATGGCTCTTAATTTAATAGCCTAGCATGGATTTGAAAACTAAAATACAACTATGAAAGGGTCAGAATCTTCTTTCCACACACGATTTTTTTTCCCCTACCCTGGTTTGTTTCTTAGGAAAAAAAATTAATACAAGGGCACAAATACAATGAGAAAGACACAATAAGGCAAAACACATTAGAATCTATTAGGTTTTTAAAAATTATATTTAATCTAAATTGTTATCAAATATTTTCAAATGGAACAAAAACCTCTCTTAAATAGTGTCTGTAAGGTTACTATATTCCAAATAATACCTTTTACTTATTCCAGCATAAACTCTTTTCAGTTTCATTAACTGTCTCTTCTCAATTAAATATTTAAGCTTTTTATATACATTATAAATATTTAATTATAATCCTAATCTTCTGTCTTTTCAGACTGTAGAAGAAGTCAATCTTTCCATAAAGTTCTGCTTTTGGTCCCTCTATCTTTTTACTAGACTCTTTCCTGAGCAATCTCATGCACTTCCTTTGCTTCAATAATCATTTTTCTGCAGGTTAACTCCTACTTTTAACATCTCTAGACCTAGTAACTCTGCTGAGCTCCAAATGCACACTTCTAATAATTTTCAGCTGGATATCGCTAAATGAATGCCTCCATTCATTTCCCCAAATCACCATCACCTGGGTGCAAATGCTCAAATTCATTTTGAACATCACATCCTTCACACCCCACATCTAGGAGACTGCATTTTAGTCTTAATTGCTAAATTTACCTCTTTTGTATCTATAGCCACCTTTCTATTCCTACTGCTTACTATCTCTTGCCGGAATTAACTCAGCCATTTATTTGGTTTTCTTCATTCTCTTTCCTTCCATTTCATCGTGCAAGCCTAAAAATACTAGTAAAATCATGCCAATACCTTAGTTAAAACCTGTGATAGATCTACACTACTTAGCTTCTAAATTGCTTAGCAAGCATTTGAAGTTCTCCATAATTGACCCCAGTGTATCTTTCTATACTTACCTGCCACCTCAGGTCCTCACCACCCTACACTCTAACCACTCAGTATAAACTATTCCCCCCAAATACTCTGTATTCTTCTGCCTCCTTACCTTGACCTGTGCATTTCTGTTTACTTAACCACCTTGAAGTATGGGATAATGTCTTGTTTATCATGTTATCCACAGGACTTTACATACTACATAGCACAGAATAGTTCAAATTAATTGTTCAATTAACTCCTCAACTCTACCTATCAAAATTCTACCTACTCTTCAAAACCTACCTCAAAAGCTATGAATACAAGTAAAATATAATAAAATATTTTTTTCAATCAGTAAGCACCTCTTTCCACTTCCCGCAGTAATTGTCCCTCCTCTGCACTCCTCTAACACTCTAAAATACAGCTTATCACGGTAGTCCTCACAGTATGATCCTTTGGAACAGTTATTTCATGAGCTGAACCAAGATGAACCATCAAAAATCCAAAAGTGATTATGTCCTTCCAATATGGACTAAGTTGCCATAGAACCTCTTCACTTAAAGGCTCCTCCCATAATTTGTTTTAAGCCTTTTGTACCCACTAGCAAAAAATCATATTCTTAACACAACTAAGTACAATATACCAATATTTCAGAGTTCTATAAATAGTACCATGACTTTCAGGTGTTCTGATAATGAAACAAGTTTAAGAATCACTGTTTTAACATATTTTACCTTTTACCATACCTGTGACTGTTTCTTCCTCCCATCTTCTAAACTTCTTGGGGGCTGTCTTGCCCATCCCCCAAATCCCAGAATAATGCAGATGCTTAATAAATGTCTTGCTAATTAAAATACTTCATCCTTTCATCACTGCATTTAAACCTTTTCTGAACCTTCTCTAAATAACAAGACATTTTTAAAAAGAATTTTTTAAACAAATTGCAACTATAATATATAGAACTACATGTGGTATAACATTCTACAGTTCTGAACAAGTGACAAATCCAGATTCTACTATCAAAGGTGCCAAATTTTTAAAAGATTTAGATAAAATAGACAGAATTACAGAATCTAGTAGGGAGTTAAACCCCTAAGGAGAAATAAGCATCTTGTTAAAATTCCCAATTAATTTCAGGGTTTTATCTTAATTTGAATATAAACAAGTCAACAATTATTCAAACTTAGATTACAATCAGTCTACCAGAGAGTTTATTTTTATTTCAATTACTACTTGTACTTGGAAACCTCTATTTTATATTTTTGAGACTTTAAGATGATGCTTTTGTACTCCCATTTCCAAGAAAAATATTCTGCCAACTAAAAAGCAATTACAAAATGAAATAACCCTCAGCTATAGTTTAAAAAAGCATTCTTAATTCTTAGCCCATTACATGCAGCATTCTTTAACAGCAACTTAATTCAGAAATTAAGAATAATTTTAACAAGGATATATTCAAGCTTATTTTCACCAAAATATCTTACATAGTCAAAATTAAATTTTTTAATTCAGCTCTGTTGGAGTCACTGGTGATCCATCTCCTATAACCAAGCCTTTTAAAACTAGAAAGTCATTTTCAGAATAATAACAACAGTCTTAAAACTTTTAAAAATATTATTTTAAAATTAGTCGTGGAAGAGGCAAAAAATTCTTATTAACATAAACCAGTTCCTAAAGCTCTGTGTATAAGTTCCTCTTAAGTATTTTCTATTCCTTTCTACTTAGCATATGATTTCCCCCTATTTCTAATTCTAACAGCTATTTCTCACTATTGCCTGAAATAAACTAAGACCCCTTTTAAAACATAACTTTCTTGAGAAAAGGTATGTTGTCTAATAAAGAAAATAGTGTCTATAGTAGTGGGTGGTAGAAAATGGCTATTTTAATTTAAAAATTTTAAAAGAAGTATTGAAACTTTCAAAAATGGTGTCACTTTAGAAAATAATAACACAGACATCTGTAGTTCAATTTCAAATTCTTTAGAGCAATTAACCATGCTTTGGAAACTGAAACAGCAGACCTGAGTTTCATAGTTCTAGTTCTTGTCACAAATATTATATATATTATATATATATTAAATAGATAAATATAAGCAAAGTATATATTAATATACCTTTAAATTGTATATATAGATTATAAATGTTTATAAGTTATTTATTGAAGTTCTATTATTTTCTTCCCTCATCCCAATGGATGATCATCTTGTATAACCCCTGAGATGTAGACACTACTCGGAGAACATAATGTAACTATGCAGAACTACTTGTAGTTTCCAGAAACACTATGCTGTTTAATGCACTGCATTCATTGCAGTTCAGCATTGTGAAATGACCCCCCACCCCTCCCAAAAATCCAGTAGCAATCTTCAACTCCTTCAAGAGTCAGTTCAAGTATAAATTTCTTTATAATACCTTTTAATGAGTCTATTTCCCCCCTTTCCTAACTCACCATTCCCACGCTTATCCTCCCCCCTTCAGATTTAGGTCACCTTCCTCTGAGTTCCCCTTGAACCTTGTTCATACCTCCACTATAAAATCATTACATTGTATTTTTATCTTTTTGTGTGTGTTTCCCTACTCAACTATAAACCACTTAACAGCAGGGAACTTATCTTCTGATTTCAGGCACCAGAATGTCCAGTTCTCAAATACTCAAATATTTGGACAATCAACTAATCTGGTCTTGCATCCTCACAGTTCAGATGAAGACACACTGAAACACAAATTATAAATACATCCAAGGTAATAAGGCCATTGGACTCCTCTCTAATGATAATGAAGCATCCTCTTTATCTAATGTTCCTCATTTATTTCTCACTATTAGACACAGAAGTATATGAAGCAGCCGTAAGGTACTCCTACAGAAATTTGAAAATACATTTAATTCAATGTCTTGCAAATATATACCAGAAGACCAAAAAAAAAAAAAAAACCTTAAATGATAATAACTGACAAATTGCTTTTTATTACTAGAATATTACATACCACCTTCAGATATTTACAAATAAGGCATGAGTCATCTATTTACTGAAAATCATATTCACATGGACACTCCACATTGTTCTCCAATATCTACATATTCTAATTGTATTCCAAACACTTGTAACCTATGCTTTTCTCAAAGTGTGCACTCAAAGCACTTATATAGTAATGACTCAGATTTTAAACTAGTAGAGGAAAAGAAATGATGTCCTAATATGCACAAGTTTGGTCCAGCAAATCTATTATTTACAAAGTGCTTATATGCATCAAATACAAAAATTAGAGATCCAAAACTTTCACTGTTTGAGATCACGTATTACCTTTTGCTACTAAAATGCAAAAATTTTTATCACACTTGGCCTAAGAATGTAGGAAATATCTTTATAAATTATGCAATATTTTAAGTTTAATTTCTAAGTATGGGAGTTATTAGATCATAAGAGAATGCAGTACTCTGAGTATAAGCCACTGGGATGATGGTTCTCAACATTTAGAATTCACCTTTATGTATAAAAAAGACTCTCCCTGTTTTTTCGCAAGACCCATAAAATATTTGCTATACATACAGTGCTTTTGGAAACACATCATTCCTTCAAGCTTACATGATCATTCTTAGCACTTTATGTAGTCACTTCTCTTGCCTAATTCTGGATCCCTGTTTCCACATCTGTAAAACTGGAAGCTTCAACTAGAGGAACTTTAAGGTTCCTTCCAGGTCTAAAATCTTGTGTCACCGATTTGGAAAATTTCTTACTTCTTAAAATTAATGACATGTAAATAGGTTGTTCATTATGTAAGTCATAACTAGAAAACTGTGGAGGCAAGGGAAACAAACATACTAACAGGTATACAATAACTAAAAATTAAGGTACTAAAAATAATTTACAAAACAAATTGTGAATAAGTTATCCACTACCAAATAATTATACTTTATGAAAGGATTCAAGAAGAGGTTCCTTAGTTTAAATAGCACTCCTCTACTGAATCAAGCACTACGTTAACTACAGTTTTCAGTAAAAGAAGTCAGTCTTGCAAACAGTATATGGGAAGCCAATGACAAAGATTAGCTAGAGAGAAAATTTATTTTTAAATTACAATTATAAGTCAATGACCAACGAAATTTTAACACAACTTTCCAGGAACTATTCTATAAAAGCGCAAGTACAATGCCCAGTTTCAGATATGAGATAAATGCTCTTTTTATTCAAATAGTAATATTACAATGACTAAAACTTATACTGGACTTACTATTTGACCAGCACTGTTGAATTTACATTTATTAACTCATTTAACTCTCATAGCAAGCCTATGAGGTAGGTACTATTATTATTCCCATGGTATAGATGAGGAAGCTGAGGCCAAAAATGGTTGTGACTAGGTCAAGTCACTTTGTTAGTTTTGTACTACTATTTGGATCCAACTACCATTTTGCAAAACATTAGATTATTTTTCTATTCATGAAAGAATTTCCTCTTGAGAAATTAATTTGCTTATAAATTATATAATGATTATTAAACCCATATGTTTACCTTAGTAGCCCCCTATATTACATTATTTCCCCTAACTATAGAAAAGTCGACTCTGACTATGTAGGAGTATACCAAGAGGACGGTGCCATCTGAATTGCCATGGTTTCTGGCAGAACAAACACAAGTGTCTAAACTTATAAAAAAATTTTGTATAGATGCGTTCCCAGAGTAATCGTTAGCCATTTAATAATACCGCATAAATCTCTGATGGTCTGAATACGAAGTTTAAGTAGGTTTTTAATTGTTTTAAAAACCAAGTTTTATATGAGGCAAAATTATTTTTCTAAAGATATTTCATCTTAAATTTTTTGTTTTTAGTTGCAAACTAAACCTGCCTAAAAGTTGCGGATTTAACTTCCATCCCACTAAAACTTTTCCTCTGCCTACCCATGTAATTCTTCCTAGGGAACCATTTCATCTTACATTCTACAAAGTTTACCTACTTAAGCACTCTGGATTTGGCTTCCCTCTCAGCTTCCTTCCATTTGGGTGCACGGTTCTTTCGGCCCACACCCACCACACCCCTGCGGGCCCCCGCCCAGCGATGCTCCTCCTCCCAGGGTTCTCCAGCCCGGACTCAGCACCTATCAGCGACGCCCCCCGCCCCCTGGCCCAACCCATTCTCGGACACGTGTGAGGGTGTGTTTGTGTCAGTCTGTCAGTCCCACCAGGGACCGAGCTCACTTACCGAGAGAGCAGCGCCAACTTCTGCTCCAACATCATCTCTAGCTTCTGGCCCTGTTTGGAGATCCAATGGTCCACTCCGTGCAGACGATAGCACGTCTCCAGCATCAACCTGAAGTCCGCCACGAACTCGGTGATGCCTCCGTACTGGCCGCTGGAGAACTTCTCCTCCATCTTCTGCAGACACATACTCTGCCCGGACTGCTGCGCGAGGGCACGACTGCCCCGGCCCCCGCTGCGCGGCCCCTCGGCCACCTCCTCCTCCCCGATGGCAACGCCCCCCAGGGGCTGCAGGAAGGGGGCGGTGAGGCCCCGGTGCTTCTCTTGCAGAAACTCGCCCAGGATGCGATAACCCTGCTGCAGCTCGTAGGTCAGCTCCTGCTCCTTGCAGCCACCGCCCCCGACCACCATCGCCTCCGTCTCCTCAGTCTGGTCGTACGCGTCCTCCCGCGAGGAGGTACTTCTCCCTCGGGCCGGCCTTGAGGCCGGGGCCGCCGCTGCCACCTCCTCCTCCTCGTCCTCTTCTTCAGCCGCGGGTGGCGGCCGCTCTTCCTCCCCCGCCGGCTCCATCTCCCCTGGCGTCTCGGGCACGCTCATGCCCCTGGTAGGCCCAGGCTGGACGATGTGGAGCGGCCGCTCGAGGCGCCAGGGGACGCGTGAGCACGGGCCGCTTCCTCACCGTTCGGCCGCGCCGCGCAGCCCCGGCCACATCAGGCCTCGCTCTCCTCAGCCGCCGGCCGGGCTAGGTGCGCGCGGGGGTCTCGAGCTCGCCGCCAGCGGGGCGGGGTTACATGGCGCGCGGGGGAGGGGGGAGAGAAGAGGAGAGCCTAGGTGCCCTCCTCTCCCCTCCCCCCGGCGGCGGCGGCGGCGCGCGCGGCCCTCGCCTCACTCCTCCGCGCCCCGCCCGTCCGCTCCTCACCGGCCAGGCCCGGCCAGGCCGCCGCGGTCTCGGCACCCCACCCCCTCCCGGGCCGTCTGGGGGGCTGGGAGGGGGCGAGGAGTAAGGGGGGGGGTCTCTCCTATTGCCTCCCCCGAGGGGTCCGCAAAGCTGGACCGCGGCGGCTCCGGCTCCTCCTCTCCCTCACACCCCCTCCCGCCCCTCTCTACCTGCGGGGGACCCGGGCAGGAGGAGGCGGCGCGCGGACGGGGCCCGGCGACAACTGTCAGTTAGAAGCCCCGCTGGGTGTGGGGGAGGGGAGGGGCAAGAGGAGATGGGGGAGGGCACTCAGCTCCCCCGGCTGGGGCGAGTTGGTGAAAGAAGCAAAGAAAGGAGCATCGTCGCCATCCCTGGTACGCATGCGTGGTAGAGCAAGCCCATCCCCCAACCGCCGTCTGCGCCCCGCCCCACTACGCGAAGGCGAGGACTTGGGCTCAGCTACAGGCCCCGAGGCCGGGTAGGTTGCGCGGACCGATGATGTCATCAGCTTGTAGACCACTGTAAACGGAGAAGTGAGGAGAACAGTGAGGTGTCCGCGCGGCTTTAGTAGCCACGTCCCGGGAAGGGAGCCAAAGGGCTTTTGAAAAAAGAAAATGCTGCCAGAGGATATTTCTTTTGGAAGGCCTTTATTAGCCCTAAAAACTAAAATTAATTCTAAAGGAAGTTATTAGATAACCCTTCTTAAAGACAAATAGCACAAACTATAAAGCCTATCAATTCAAAAATTTACAGTCTCTTTGCACCACCCCTCCATCCCCCGCCCCCCATTGTTACTGCTGGTCTTTTATATAAATCTAGAATTTTGAAAGGCTTAGAAAAGAAGCTCAGGAACTTAACCTATTGAAATACATGTTCACATGCAAAGGAAAAGAAGGTGATTTATAGAACTCTAGTAGCACACAAAAACAGATTCTGAAATTCCTGTCTCCAGTTACTAACATGAATTTATTATTTTGGAAACTAGTTTCATGTTTTCCATTGAAGTAAAAAGTAATGCTTCCATCCTCTAGAGCAGGGTTCTTAACTTTTTTTGTTCCACGGACCCCCTTTGCCAGTCAGGTGAAAACCACAGACCCCCATTCCTAAGTCCACACTATACTGTGTATTATTTAATAAATATATTACACCTGTACCAACAAGTCCCCACAAGAATAATGTTTTTTTGCATTTCAACTCAGACCCCTTGTTAGGAACTCCTGCTCTAGAGTCTTAAGATCTAAGAATAAAGTGAATGAGACATGAACACACACACCCCATCCTTCAAACTAAAAGCAGTCTCCCAATTTCAAGCCTCAGCTGTACAGCAATAAATAGTCCGGTTAAAGTGGCCTTAAAATCTCACTATACATTTTTAACTGTTTAAAGAATGCCTAAATATTAGACTCATTATTCACATTAATTTACAAGTGGCTTAAAGTAAGTGGGGAGAAAGCAGATATTACTATTTTTCTCATGCTCTTTGAAGGATGGACATATTTTTCTTCTTAAACTGAACCCTATTGCTTGAAACTTGGAATTATTTGCACACAAAGACAAAATTACAGAAATCAAAGTATTTTAAAAGTTAAGTTATATAACTAAATGGTCAACTAGTCTGTCTCCTGGGATTGTTTACTCCTCACTAATGACCTTTAAAGCACTGACAGAATTCAGAACCTCAAATCTTTTTCTGCCCAGCAAATTAAATAGCAGTCTCAGGTAAAATAGTGAATTGGGTACACTTTGAGGTTTTAGGTTATTGACACCTTCACTCTTCACACACACACTCATCTACTAGTCAAGGTCTCCTCTCACCTTAGATACTTGTATTTGTGATTTAGTGTTCTCTCTCTACTCAGAGCCCACAGGTATACCTCAACTCACAAGAAGGTAGTGACCAGTCCAACTTCAGCAACTAGTAATCAAACATGTGTCTGATTGAATATCCTTAATTGCCCTTGACAAAGCCCAAGAATCTGGAACCAACTCTACAAGCAAATATCCACTCCTCCTCCTTTTTGGCCACCAAGTCTATTTCATGACTTTCAGATTATATTAGCTTCCATTTATTGAACCCTGTGCCACTTTACATAAAATTATATCTTTTAATTCACGGGACAACCTTCTGCTCTAGGTACTATCCCCACTCTGCAGATATGGGGTAAGTGATGCTTAGGTTAACAAAGTAGTTTGCCAAAATTAAAATCTAGGTCTGTTATATTTCTATAACTCCAGATGCATAATTCAAAGTCTTCTGGCAGAATGTCCAATTCCTCATGCACAAGAGTGTAGGGAATTGCTAGAAATGTTGATCAAGGGCTTCTTAACCCAGGGTTTTAAAAGAGCAAAAATATGACCTCAACTGTAAGTCATGAAGAAGCCAAGATGACAGAGATCCTAGATATTGTGAAAGTAGAATCAGGCCCTTGAACTTGAAAAAAAAAAAATTTTTTTTTAAGCTTTATTTCATAAGAAATATGATGGCTGTAAATTAGAAAATATAGATAAGTGAAAATAAAAATTTCCATTTAATCCCACCACCCAGGTTAACCTCTACTAATATTTTGTGGTGGGATTTTTCTATTTACTCATCTATATTTTAAGTTTTAAATAAATTTAACAAAATTGTGACCATACTGTATATAAGGTCTTTAACTTTTCTTTTTTTCCCTCATTAATAAATAATGGTGTGGAATGGACAGGTCTTGCATATATAAATCTCAACTTGATATCCCTGTCCACAATGGCCTAGATGATTTGCCCATGGGAACTGAAAAGGGGTGAATCAGGGAAGATTCTAATGTGAAAGGAATCCCAAACCATAAAAAAAAGAACAAATTCAGGGTACAAACAACAGCAATAACAGCTACCATTTATTGAGTACGTATTAGATTTTAAATATTTGTTAAATATTTTGCATACACACAGTACTCACAAGAGTCCCAGGAAATTATGACAGATGTATTTAATTTTGTAATCAATGATCTGCTGAGTAGAAAGCTTTTATCCTACCCTACAAAAAGCTCAACATTAAAGACCAAGAGTTCAAGTAATATAATTAACCCTAGATTTATAGAAATGTTTTCTTATAATGCACATCTGCTGCTAAATGGCTTTACTCAAAGCTGTTTTCTTTCCTATGTTTAAAGATAAATTTAATTTTGCTTTCCTTTCACTTTTACAAGAAAATACTCATCAGTGATACTACAGAACCTATTAGAAACTTCTTTGAAAAAGAAATCTAAGTGCTATTCTGAATCAGGCCTTTTCTTCTTGTTGAGCTGCTTTGCGGGGGGCGGGGGGGAGCCGAATGGCTTACATACACTAAGCAATACTCTACCCAAACACATAACATTGATTGACTCCTTCCACAAATACTGATTACTCATTATTTGGCAAACACTGTCTTACAGTATGTTACATGCTACCAATGTTAGATGTACCAAGACTCCCCTTTCAGTAACAATGGTTCTTGAGAGTCATAGAGAAAGTTAGGGACTAACCAGCTACGATTTTAAGGTCCTCATAACTCTCAGCAAGACACCTTGGAAACTAGAATATAGTTATGCCCCGCCTTGTTCCCAGGAATACATTATGAACAAGTTCATGTATATAAGAGAAAACTTCCCATATCCACTGCAACATCTCAAAAATCTCTCCCAATTTTGGTATCCTCCCATTACCATGACAACCAGGAGTATTACCAAGGAGGAATTAGCATACCATTCTATCCTTTACCCACAATTCCAAAAACGTTTGTCCTGGAAGTTCTTCTATCTTTTCTTCGTGAGCTCTTTAACATCTTGTGATATTCAGCATGACATCTTGGCACCAATTATATTGCTTGTTCAGCATCAATAGTTGAGGTAAATCGCAAAAATGTATATACTTCATATCAACTAGTGAAAGATGACAAACATACTAAGACAATGGAAGCACAGGTTATCACCAAGGTTCTGAACTTAAGAGGTAAAACATGCAAGGTGAACAGAAGGCTGTTAACACTGACTAATCTTGGAGAAACGTTGGGAAGAAATATAAAATGCTTAAGCAGGGAGAGAATGGTCCTCTCACTTATAATGAAACCCATCCACAACATTTATTTGGAGTTGCTTTTATGGAGGCTAATATTCAAGTAATATTAAAGTGCTTCAAGCAAAATTTAGCAACTCCTGTAAGGCTGCCTGCTGTTCATCATTGAGTTGGGATATGCATTCCAACCATAATTCTTCAGAAGTCTGTACAAGGCGCACAACATTAGCTAGGCGTTTGGCACAAGGATCTTCACAGTTAATAGTCTCATTAATTTTTCCTTCTGCAATTATACTGATTATTTTGGGAAGATTGGAATTATCTGGACCAAGTACAACTGGATGGTTACTTTCAATTAAGTCACAGAGAAAACTCAAAGTCTGAATAGCTTCCTCTTTATCCTCATGCAGTGGAAGCCATGATAACCAGTGTGGAAAAACTTCGTCCACATTTACACAGTTAGGCTTAAATCTCAAAATCTTCCCTACTGCTGAGATACAGTTTTCTGTAGCAATGACATTTTTTTTGGTTTTAGAATTTGCACACTTAATAACTTTTACCAGCAGTGGAATGGCTTCTGAACATAAAGAACGATAATCATCTCCACCAAACTGTGCCATAACTCCCAGGCCATAAGCAGCAGCTTGCCTGACTTCAGGGTTGTTATCTCGCATATTTAGTAGCATTGGCCACCGAAAATATTCTACATATTTAAATGAAGTTGGACTGCAGTGCTCTATGATATCATCAAATATGCACAATCCCCACTGTCTGTCTGGCCATGGCCTACTTGAACAAATAAGATTTACAATTAACGGAAGTAGCTGTTCAAACCATGGTAAAATTTTTTCCTTGTAAGTACTAAATAATGAGTGCAAAATATCTGATACTTTGGTCAGAATATAAACATCACATTCATCCTCATCTTGCAGAGACATCTCAACCTGTTGATCATAGTTTTCTTCCTGTCTTTTAACCTGTCGCAATTCTTGGTTTTTAAAGTGCCCTTCAAGTTTGGCTTTCAATATTCCACCCAATTCTTCCAAGTGTTCATCATTAAGGCACCCATCTCCCATTACTTCAATGGATTTTGCAAAAGAATTCATTATTTCTGAGAGTACATCTGTATCAGGTTCAGTCCCAATAGCCTTTATTAAGGGATCACATATGAATTGCCACATCTGTCCAAGATAGTCTGGGCCATGAATTCTTGCACATTCCAGAAGAAAAGGCATGGACTCTGCTGCTGCCACTCGAACATTATCATGGAAATAAAATTTCAGTAAAGGAACCATCAACTTTACAACTTGTTCCGTATATTCCACAAATCCTTCCCTTAACTCTTTGGCATAATAAACCAACATCTGGCAAGCAGTTGCTTTGGCTTCAAGTCCTGAAGTTTTAATTCCAAAACTTTGCTGGTCTCCAAGATTTACAAATTGCCAGCCATCATCATCACTCATATTCTCCACATCTTGTGTGTCTAAGAGAGCGACATCAGGTTTAGCTGAAGCAGTCTTAATAAGAGGCTCGATGACCAGAGAAAGGTACTGTTGGAAATCTTTTCCAAGAATTTTACACATTCTAGCCCATGCTGAAACCATGTAAGAAATCTGAGGGTCATCATCTTCCATATTATTTAAGTCTGATTGTGTCTTCAACAATAACTGCATCACATTTGATGCATCTTGCATAAATTTTTCCTTCCCAACAGCAAGACCAACATGGCTAATACATTCAATAGTTTTTCCTCTCAGAAGCTTGAGTTCCTTCTGAACAGCAAGCTCAACGATGTGCTTTAGTGAGGGCATAAATACATCATAGTATGGAACAAATTTTTCTTCTATTGTATCTGCAACCGAGGCAATGGTTGTCACAAGTTGTTCCAAGGCCAGCTTAGTCCCATTTCGAATCAACTCTTGAAGTTTAATCACCAAGATGGAATGTAGATTTTTCATCATATTATCTAAATATAGAGTTAGCAATGACTTGGGACAATCTTCAATAAAAATAATAAGAGCAGAAGCTGCATGTGATTGCACGCGCTGATTACCTTGATTTTCCATGGTACGCAACAGAGCTGCAATCACTGTTTCATGGAATTTCTTTTGGAAACTAGGCGCAAAATCTGTAGCCATCTGTCCAAGTGTAGTACAGGCTGCAGCCCTCACCCTTGGATGGGGGTCCTGAAGAAAAAGCAAAACAGAATTAACCATTTCATCTAGAGTTGATTCCATTTGCTGATGGCATCCTTCTCCAATGGCAGATAAGGCCATTAATCCAGCATGTCGATATTTCCAGTCAGGGCTCTGAAGCATCTGCATTACATGCTCCTTGGTCATTGGTAAAACAACTTTTCCACCAAGGCCACAAGCGAGTCTGTCTAATGCACTCTCAGCAGCAACCGCATTGCTGTCAAAATCATCTTCTTCCATTTCATCAGCATTTACCCAGTCCTCATCATCTTGTAGATCAACCATCATTGCTAATATATGAGGAACTGCCTGTGCAATAATATTTGCATGTTTTTTCAACATTGGGGTTGCAGTTTCAGACAAGGTTACTATTACTTCAAGGGCCAGCTGGCGTTGCAGATTACTAAGCCTAGAGTCTCCACATAACTTTAGACTCAACTGCAAAGTATCCTCTAAATAAGGACCCAAGTACTTAGGAACTGTATCTGCAATCTCAACAAGGGATTCTAGGACTGAATCATCATCCTGGTAACATGAGTCATCCACAGCCTGTAAGATTCCAGGAAGCAAATCCGCAAAGCCTTTGAAAAGAGCAATATTATTCTCATTAGCAAGTATAAATGCAGCTGCAGCTCTAGCAGATAATGTCCTAATTGC
This sequence comes from Cabassous unicinctus, assembly GCA_029593785.1. Classification (NCBI taxonomy): domain Eukaryota; kingdom Metazoa; phylum Chordata; class Mammalia; order Cingulata; family Chlamyphoridae; genus Cabassous; species Cabassous unicinctus. The sequence goes on along the minus strand of JAQZBX010031281.1, from coordinate 5,943 downwards.
TGGATGTTCTTGATCTTGAATACACTGGTCCAACAACCGTTTGATGATATCCAAGTCATGCCGCTCCTGGTTCCCAAAAATCCCAGGAAAGTGCCAGAAAACGTGAAGTGCAATTTCCCATAGAACTACATTTTTAGAGTGGATTGAATCAATAAGGAACTTCTGACCTTCGGGCCAATGGTTAGTGCCATCCTCATCTATCAAATTTCTGGCCAGCACCGCAAAAATATCACAAAGTTTTTTCCTCATGCTAGCATGAGTTTCTAACTTAACTGCCAGTATCAGCTCAATCTTGACGTCCCTCTGAACTTCAGTGGGTAGATTTGGATAGACTTCCTCAAACCCAGAGGACAAAAGCCTTCGTAGCAGTGCGGCAGCCATTTGTCTCACCTCATAACCTGCTCTCCTATTTCTGACGACATCTAAGAGGAATGTAGTCTTACACAGGCCTGGTATATTTTCATAGATTTCCTCTGCCTGCCTCCGCACCATACAGCTTGGATTGATCAGGTTCTTCAGAAGCTGGTAAAACTCTTGCTTTTCCGACACAACCGCCGACACCCCTGCAGCCCCGGCCGCCGCCATCGCGCTCTGTCAAAGCTAATGCGACAGGAGGAGGAGGGAGGGGGTACTGCGTCTCGGAGCAGTGACGTAAGCTACGCGCCGACCTGGCTGGGCGGGAGCGCTTCTTCGTTGCTTGTCTGGACACCCAAGTAGGGAGCTGAAAGCTGGAGCTGGGGAGCTGGCATGGGAAGACAGAAGGCGTGGGCGGAGGCGAGGTGGGTGGGTGGACCGGAAAGCAGCCTCCGTTTGTTTTCCGATCAGATAAAAATAATGCACCTACAGAGGGAAAAAATTATACCAATTGTATTTGAATGGGTTTATGAGTCCTTTTCTCTAGTTCCAAGCTTTCTGTAAACTAATAATTTAAAACAATAAATTCACATTGAAAACATTATGCTAACTAAAAGAGGCCAGTTGCAAAATACACCTATGATTCCACTAATAGGAAAGGTCCAGAACAGGCAAATCTATAGAGATGGAAATTAGATGGGTTGTTGCCAGGGGCTGGGAGTGGAGAGAGGGGAGGAATAGGGAATCACTACTAACTGGTAAGATGTTTTCTTTTTAGGTGATGAAAATGTTCTAAAATTGATTGTGTTGATAGTTGCACAACTCTGAGTGTGCTAAAAGGAACAACATAGACTTGTACAATTTAAATTGGTGAATTGTACATTATGTGAATTATATCTCAATAAAACTTTATTTAAAAAATCAATAAGTCCAATAAAAGAATAAAAATAATGATTACAGCCCCACACCCGCTCCAAATGCAGGACAGCAGTGGTCCTCAAACTTTGGTGTCTGTCAGAATCATCTGACCTGTGGATTATAATAATGTGAAAGACAACTGAGTAAATTATGGTGGAAAGTGACGGGCTAATAAATAGAAGACCTGAATCCTAGTCTTATCTCTAATGTTGTAGCCTTGGTCATGTCATTCAAGTTTTTCCTTGCATGTTGCCTAAACTGTAAAATGAAGGGGTTCAGTTGTTAAAATTTCAATTATCTTTTATTAGGAAGCTGCTGAAGTTATTAAAAATAAATTCTCCTGAGGCTTAAATATTGTTTATTGAATTCAAGCACGTGTGTCAATAAAAAACAATTAACGTTCCTTTAACAATGTTTAGGTCTTCTGTATTAGTACTTTGCCACTCTCTCATTTTGACCCTTATATGAATTTGTGAGGTTGGTAGGATGGGTGTAATCCAATTTTAGGTGAGAAACTGAAACCCAGAAAATTTCAGGGATTTTCCTAAAATGAGGCAGCTGAGTCTCAAATCCACGTCTTATGAAAGCAACACCAATGCTCTTTTCACCATACCACTTCCCCATGATTATTCTTCTGGGTTTTGCAACATGACCTTCACTTATTGCAAAGACTTTCTTAAACTTCTCCATACAGGCTTAATTTTAATTTTGTAAAATGCTGCAGCATATACCCACAGAGATAGAAAATCATCGTTTTAGCATTAATCAGATAATAGAAAAATAGTAGTTTCATAAATTACATTATAATATATAATAATACACTTATTTAGGAAGAAACATAATTCTCTAAATAAGGTTTCTCATTCTTTGGGCTGAAAACCAACTGCATCAGAATTACTTGGGATACTTATTTTAAAAAACATAGAATTTAGGACCCAAGCTTCGAACTACTAAATCAGAGTTTCTGGCGAATACAGCCTAGGCATCTTCCATTTAACAAGCACACTGGGTTTTCTTATAAATATCAAAATTTGAGAAGCACTGATAAGTTCTGGTCCAGTTCCAAGATCTTGGCTATAGTTCTTCACTTTGCTCCAGACTCACTGGTTTTCTTACTGTTCCTTGAAACCTGCAGGGCCTTTGCATTTGCTGTTTCTGGAAATGTTACTGTATGATACGTTAGTATGGGGAAAATGTTTCTCTTGACACTATATCATTAACGTATTAAAGACTTATTAGAAACTAAGAGTTACTACCACGCACTTGCCACAATGGTTTAAATTTTCAAAACTGATAATACTAAGCTTTGGTAAGGATGTGGAGCAAATGGAAGCTCAGTTGTATTTTTGGTTGTAATATAAGTAAATTGGACAACTACTTTGGAAAAAAGTTTTGAACATGCTGGGTTAAGGTTATGCAATTATTCATTTATTCTCTTACCAAACATTTACTGAGGATATGTTCAAGCATGGTGCTGGGTGCTGGAGGTAAAGGTGAAATACATAAGGATGCACATCATCTAGGGAGATATAGTTAATGGCACATGGTGTAGTGATCACTGTGGTAATTACTAAGTTTGCAGTGGGACCACTTGGAATTGTGGAGGCAGCCAATCCACTGTGGGTCTGGAGGACATCAGGTAAGTTTTCCCAGAGGAAGTGATATCAGAGCTGACTTGAAGAATGAATCATCATTAACCATTTGAAGAAAGAAAAGAAGGTTGTTCTAACCAAAGGGAGCAGCTTGTTCAAATGCAGAGAGGCCTTAGAGCCTCCTGTGCTGAGAGCAATTTCAGTGTTTCAGAATGGAATATTGGATTGGGCCTTGATAGGGCTTGGGGATGATACAGGAGGCAAGGAGGAGAAAGATAAAAAGCTAATTGGAGGTCAGATTATAAAGGGTCTTATTAAGATATTTGGATTTTTTTTCTGAAGGTAATGTGAAATGATCAAATGTGCATCTGTTGAAGACTGGAGGCATTTAGGAGGCCAATACCTAGTTCACTTAAGAGATGCTGAAAGTCTGAGCCACAGCAGTTGGGGAGGGAAAGAAAAGAGGGCATGAATTGGAAAGGTTTTAAGATTTAGTGTCTACAGCACTCAGTCAGGAAGGAGAAGCCTAGGAAATCTCCCTAGGTTTTGGCCTAGGTATCTTGTTAGAAGTACTGCAATTTGCCTATTTATTTATCTATATATGAATAAAGAACAGTGTTAATGCAGAACAAAAGCTACTAACTCTTTCTGGAGGAAAAGGAGGCTTCCCAAGAAGGCAAGTCCCAGAACCTATATTTTGTTCTCTAGTTGCTCCCACATGCTATAGTGATGGTCATCATTTCAACAGTAGGAGCTAAATGGAATCCATTATTGGACAATTATTTATGATCTTTTACTTTAGATGGAAATTCAATTATTTAATATCTTAAGGTACTTCCTCTCTAGATTACATAAATCTGTTCTATTTACTTTTTGCATTGTTATTTTCTATTTTCCCTAATAAGTACATATAATACCCAAGATTTCAAGACTGGACTTGTAGATTTGGTTAGAGTTGAACAACTTCATTAAATTTTGTAATTAAAATTGACTTTGTTTAGCACTGATGAGAAAGAGGCCAGCTCAAGAATGTTTCCATAAGGTAGCTCAATATCAAACAATTCAGGTTTTTATTAGCTGCTTACAATGTGGGAAACGTTCAAGATAAGTCACAAATTTCTTCCAAGATCAAAAGGATTTAAAGAGTCAAGGGAGGAAATAGAATTAAACTGACCTACCTGACATTTTCACAAGAATAATCCAGAATAAATAAAAATATGGGGGAAAAATGACCATGAAGGCTTTCACTGGCCTAAGATGGGACAGTCTGAACATAAAAAAGAAATGCCTACAACAGATTAAAAAATATCAGATATAAAAACGAAAGTGATGTGTTTCTAATGATATAAAAATAGACACTAACTCATTGGCAATTGCTAGGTCACAAACTCTGAAAACTGATAAAGGAAGATAATATTTTTGCTGCCTTTCCTGTACAAACTGAATTTGGGATAACCAAATAGTAAATGAGGGAAAAGTCTCCTTTATAGAAATTGAGCTAATAAATACATTTAAAAATGCGAGAACCAGAAAATTGCTGTGTTATAACCCCAAATGAAATAATGAATCTAGACAAAAATAACCAATGGATGCTAAATTCGTTAGGTGAAACATAGATTTGGAATTTAATATTAGAAAGAGTTAGTTGAAACCACACGAACTTACTGATTAATCTTAACATTATTAGAGGTGGAATAAACCAGATACGTTATTTACCTGTTGTTTCTCAGCTCTACATCCATACGATCTTTAAGTTGTTCTGTGATATCCTGAGGTTAGGACTCTGGAAACCACATTTTTTTTTTCATAGCTGGGTCCCTGTTAAAGTCCACCAATAGGAGCCACTAGAGTTGGAGAAAATGGACTTGATCTTTCCTGTTCTTCTGTTCTTGTTTGGATTGTCCTGGCAGTGGCCCTTCCTCCTGGAGGCAGCAGCTTCTTGCCTCTTATAGCACTCCAAAACCAGCCACATCCAATCTGCAGAGGTACCATCAGTAGGCTATGGGCATCCCCTCCCTCATCAGAGTTTTCACCTATAGCTCTGGGAGGCCCCTCATCTGAGCTTAGGGGTAGTGGTTCCATTTTGTTCTCTCAGTTTTAGGGGTGGAAACTGCTCTTGTGGTTAGCATCTCTCGATTACCTCAGTGTTCTCTGTTTACTATTTCAGCACTCTTACACCAATTTAACCAATCCCCTAAATGAAATCTCTTCAAGTGCATAGTGTGGTTTCTGTTTTCCTGACTGGATCTTGACTCATATACAAGGCATTCATTGATACCATAGGAAGTATACAGTATCACCTATGAAGTATCCTTCTTATTTTAAATCAGCTTGAGTTATAATTTATATGCAATAAAATTCACTAATTACAAGCGTATAATTAGATGAGTTTTAGCACTCAGGTAACCATGACCACATCATGATATAGAACATTTTCATCATCCCAAAATAGTTTCCTTGCGCCCCTTAGTAGATGATCTCCTTCCCCCAACCCCAGCTCAAGGCAACCACTGATCTGATTTCTGTTGCTATAGCTTTGCCTTTTCTAGAATTTCATGTAAATGGAATCATTTGGCCTTTTGTGTCTGGCTTCTTTCACATAGCACAATGCTTTTGACATTCATCCATGTTATTGCAGGTTTGCTCCTTTTTACTGCTGCGTACTATTCTAGCATATGGATATACTACAATTCATTTATGCATTCAGCTCTCAATGGACATTTAGGTTGTTTCCATTCTTAGGCTATAATGAATAATGCTGCTCTGAACATGAGAGTGCAAGTTTTTGTATGAATATATTTTTTTCATTTCTCTTGGGTAATACACAGGAGTGGAATGGCTGGTTTGAATGTTAAGTGTATGTTTAAAAGAAACTGCCAAAGCCTACCCAATGGGAGAAAATATTTGGCAATCATATATCTGATAGGAGCCTAATATCCTGCATATATAAAGAAATCCTACATCTCGAAAATAAAAAGACAAACAACCCATTTAAAAAATGGGCAAGTGACCTGAAAAGACACTTCTCCAAGGAAGAAATACAAATGGCTAAAAAGCACATGAAAAAATGCTCGACATC
>JAQZBX010031280.1:14073-26503 GCA_029593785.1 Cabassous unicinctus | reverse complement strand
TCAAGATGTCTATCCTACCCAAACTAATTTACAGATTTAATGCAATCCCAATAAAAATCAACACTGTATTTTTTAAGGAGCTGGAAAAACTAACTACAAAATATATTTGGAAAGGTAGAGGCCCCAAATCGCCAAACACATATTGAAAAAGAAAAATGAAGTTGGAGGTATCACACTACCTGACTTTAAAACATACTACAAAGCTACAGAGGTCAAAACTGCATAGTATTGGCACAAGGATAGTCATACTGACCAATAAAACCGAATTGAGAGTTCAGATCTAGATCCTCGCATATACAGTCATGTGATACTCGACAAGGCCACCAAGCCCAATCAGTTGAGAGAGAATGGCCTCTTCAACAAGTGCTTGGAAAACTGGATATCCATATCCAAAAGAATGAGAGAGGAACACCATCTCACACCTTATACAAAAATCAACTCAAGATGGATCAAACATCTAAATATAAGAGCCAAACCATAAAGACCTTGGAAGATAATGTAGGGAACCATCTACAGGACGTTGTAATAGGAAATGGTTTCATGAACTTCACACCCAAAGCATGAGCAGCAAAAGAAAAAATAGATAAATGGGATCTCCTCAAAATCGAAAACTTCTGCACCTCAAAGAACATTAACAAGAAAATAAAAAGGCAGCGTATCCAATGGAAGAAAATATTTGGCAACCATATATCTGATAGGAGCCTAATATCCTGCATATATAAAGAAATCCTAAACATCAAAAATAAAAAGACAAACAACCCATTTAAAAAATGGGCAAGCGACCTGAAAAGACACTTCTCAAAGGAAGAAATACAAATGGCTAAAAAGCACATGAAAAAATGCTCAACATCGTTAGCTATTAGGAAAATGCAAATCAAAACTACAATGAGATACCATCTTACACCCATTAGAATGGCAGCTATTAAAAAAACAGCAGACTATAAGTGTTGGAGAGGATGTGGAGGAACAGGAACCCTCATCCACTGCTGGTGGGACTGTGGAATGGTCCAGCCACTGTGGAGGACAGTTTGGTGGTTCCTCAGAAAATAACAATAGATCTTCCATATGATCCAGCAATTCCAATGCTGGGTATATACCCAGAAGAATTGAAAGCAAAGACCTGAACAGATATATGCACACCAATGTTCATAGCAGCATTGTTCACTATTGCCAAAATTTGGAATCAACCCCGGTGCCCATCAAATGATGAACGGATTAACAAAATGTGGCTCATACATACAATGGAATATTACTCAACTGTAAGAAGGAATAAAGTGCTAACACATGGAATAACATGGATGAATCTTGAAGACCTTATGTTGAGTGAAGCAAGCCAGGCATTGAAAGATGAACAGTACATGACCTCACTGATATGAATTGAGGGAAGTGAGCAGTCTCTGAGAACCATTGTCTGAAAGATAGGTTAACAAGGGAGAGAAAGAGAAGAGGAGGTTGTGAGCCATCAAACATACGGACGTAATCTATGGTAAAGTGATAGATTTTAGTTGCATATTGAAGGACAGGACAAGTGGGTAGTGATATTACTGGGTTTGGTGGTGCAGGGTCGACAGGTGGGTAGATTAGGAAGGGCGGGTTAGAATACCCAGGATACTGGGGGGAGAGATGGGAGAGGGACCAGGTGAACACAGGATTTGTGGGTATGAGGTTGAAAATCCAGGGGTGGGAATGTTCTTATGGCAGTATGACAAGGGAGTGTAACTGGTTTAGGGGTTGGTTGGGGGGGAATTCAGGACAGGCGCATCTGGAGCAGGCTTCTGGGGAGTATGAGTGTTCATCCTATCATAATGTGTTGTGTCAGTGGGTGGAGACCCACACGGTGAGTGGGAAGGAGATGGACCCCCATCTTTGGGAGGACCGATTCACCCAGAAACAGACAGGTGGGCGTCTCTTATGATCAAGGGTGGATCCTAATAGGGGAGGACAATCAGCGTGTCAAGACCTCTTGTTGCATGTAACTATAAATCTTGTCATCTAATGAGTCAAGACAGGGGATTGTCATATGCCCCAGCAGGATGGGGAGGGAGGAACAGAATAGATCAAACGGGGTATTTAGTGGTCAGGGGAAATGTTTTTCATTACCTTACAGTGATGGACACAGGACATGGTAAATATCAAAAATTATTAAATTGTACAGTCTAAAATGTAAATTATACTGTAAACCATTGACAAATGTTTAGTAGCTATGTTTCACTATCTGTATAACAGTGATAAAAATGCTACCATCCACATAAAAAAAGGTTTTAATATGGGGTGAGGAGAGGGGGAGGAGGTTGGGTATATTGAGAGTCTCTAGTATCCTGTGTGTGACTTTGGTGTGACCTGAAACTTCTTTGAAAATTAAATGAAAATTTGGGAGACACTGGGGAGTGAGAGGGGGAAGGTGCCACGGTACAGACTGGACACCTGATACTGCAATGATAAAAGGAAAAAGGTCAAAAAAAAATTTTTTTTTAATTTTTTTATTTTTTCCCATTTTTTGAATATCCCAATCCTTTACTTTTATTTTTAGTGTTTTTTTTTTAAGTTTCCATGTATTTTATTTCTTACATTTAAGCTTATCCTTATTATTTCATTTTCCTATTAATTGTATTTTGCTATTATATGGGCTTCATCTTTAAGGAAGGTTTGGCTAACAGAAGGGTTACAAGGGGGGCGGGAGAGGATCGTTGGTGAGGGGTGTCAGGGATGGGGGTTTCATGGGAGGAAGTTCACCTGAATATACATAAAAGATATATAAAATGGTTGAAATGATCAAGGGGTGGGACATGGTCACAGTGGGTGGAGAATCACTCAATAAGTGAGAGAATACTGAATTCCCAGCCTGGAGAGCTCTGCCACATTCTCCAAGGGAGCAGCAACAGTCCCCCAGTGCAGGGGCAGTGTCTGGCGAAGGAGGAAGTCCACTGATGGGTTCTTGTTATTGATGACTAGCCTTATGAGTCTTTGCTCTTGTAATTGAAACTTAGCATATTGTTATGGGGTGCCTAAGGGTAGCTGCCTGAGAGCCTCCTTGTTGCTCAAATGTGGCCTCTCTCTAAGCCAAACTCAGCATATGAATGCATTACCTTCCCCCCCAACGTGGGACATGACTCCCGGGGATGAGCCTCCCTGGCAATGAAGGATTACTACCAAGTGCAAACTGGCAATATGACTGGAAAAAGTCCTTGAATAAAAGGGTGAAAAGGTAAAGACAAATGAGTTCATATGGTTAAGAGACTTCAAAGAGAGTCGGGAGGTCATCCCAGAGGTAACGCTTATGCACACCTCAGCAGGATCTCATAGAATACCAAAGTGGATATCACCTCAAACACAGGGGCTCCTAAGGGCTCTGGAGACACCCAGGTCCTATATAAGGGGGGATAGCTCCAGAGACTGATGCCTTATCAGTGGGCTATACTTTGGAATCTGTTGCTTCTGAGAGTGACAGAGTTGGACTCAATTAAGTCCTCCCTGCATATGGTCCATGAGTCCCTTCAATTCAAACCTATATGTGGTGCTGGAGTTTGTACTTCCAGAGACTGGAGCCTTTGGCCTGCCCATGTGCCAGCTGTGCCTGGAATCCTGGTGGAGCTGCAACTCCTACTCTACAGCTCAATGGACTAACCCAAGACACCTGGCGGGGAGATGATGATGGACAATGGCCATCCTAGGGAATGGAGAGAGTCTGCAGCTGCAGGCAGGATAATCCTATTCATCTTATCCATGAGATATAAGCCCTCCCCTCACTTGGAGGTGGAGAGGACATCACCATCCCAGACTCCTCAGGAATGGGGGGAAGAGCTATGGACTAGAGTGGACTTCCTGGTATCCTGTTGTAGACATACTGTGTTTCAAGCAATGGAAGAAATTACAACATTGATGTGGAGCCAGTGGCCACTGGATGCTTTCAGGGCAGGAAGAGGGAAAAGCAGCTGTAATACAGAGGCTTTTTCGGGACTTGGGAATTATCCTGAGTGACATTACGATGACAGATATAAGCCATTTTATTTCAGCATATAACATGCAGAACTGTGTGGGATAGAGTGTGGTCTACAATGTGAACTATGGTCCATGTTCAGTGGCAAAGCCCCAGGATGTGTATATCCATTGCAGGTGATGTGCCACACTAATGAAAGATGTTTATGTGGGAGGTGTGAGAGGTGGGGAACATGGGAATCCCTGTAATTTTTGTGTAACATTTATGTAACCTAAGCATCTTTTAAAATATGTTTTTTAAAAAGTCATTTTAAAAAATAGTGAATAATGCCATTAAGAAGAAAAAATAAATAAATTTAAAAATGGAAACAAACTATAAAAGGGTTTGATAATATTACAGTTAGAATTCCTCTGATACCCCGAGCTAAGCAGAATGAACAAAAACCCAAAAGTAAAATCATTTCCACAAAACTCCACACGTTAAGGCGGCAAAAACCTCGGTAGTCCATGAAAAATGAATGCTATTTTAATGTTGTGATCTACTTAGGAATGTGAGAATGCAACGAGTTACTCAAAACATGCTCTTTCAATCATCATCATCTCAACATCAAATTAATACACTCGTGTCCCCTCCGTCCAGAACACAGAATTAAGATTTAGTGCATTGACATTGAGCAGAAAGCTAGATGTGCGGGCTCAATTGCCCTGTTCCTAGCTTATAATCCAACAGAAGACTAAACAGCCCCTGGAATTAGATGTAATGGAATTTGAGCCTGATTTGAAGGAGATAGAATCACCAGACAATAAAGAAGGATGGTTGAAAAGCAGAGAAGAGCAACAGAAAGAAATGCAGAAAGAATAATGAAGAGGATGAGAAAGGAAGAGAATCTAGAATATTGGTTCCTTTTGGTTTTAGGGCTCTGGACCCCCACTGAGAATCTTATGAAAGCTACAAACCAGAAAAACAGACATATACATGCTTATTCTTGTATACATTTTCAGAGGATTCATGGACTCCTCTGAAGCCATTTAATCGCCACCACGGGTTTCCATGCCCAGGACCTATCTGTACCATATGGAGAATTTCTCATCTAGGAGTTCATCAGATGTCAGGAAACTGGAAAAAAGACCGCTGGTTGTAAGCAGGAAGCAGAAACAAATATCCACTTAATGAACTGACCTCTTAAATGACTGCCCTTCAACTTAAGAATCACTTATTGAGGCTTACTCTGCACTCGACAATACACAAGAAACCCTGGTGATTCACAAACCACGTTATTAAGAAACTAGCCATTTTTAAGGCTCGTTCTTGTCATCAAGGTCAAGGCAGCCCCTACCAGCAAAAGCCAGCCCTGAGGGAGCTTAAATTGGCACCACCATTTTGCAAAGCACTTTGGCAATATCCAGTGATGTATATAGTGCACGACTCAGCAATTTCACTCTTGGGCATGTGCCCTAGAGGAACTCACTCGCATGAAAAGAGGGGAAGCTTGGTTCAAAATAGTCCAATGCTGGAAACAACCCAAAGGGATAAATACATGGTAGAATAGTCATCTCACAGAATACTATTCAGCAAGGAAAAAGGATGAGTGAAAACTAGTCTTGCCAATCAGCTTAACCCCATGTTGAGTGCAAAAGGCAGGCTGTAGAAGAAAAAATGCACCAAGAAGCCATTTATAGAAAACCTCAGGCATACAAAATAGGAACATATATTTCTCAGGGATGCTTACTTAAGTAGAAAAAGTGTGAAGATATAAACAGAAATGCTAAGCACAGAATTCAGCAAAGAGCATCTGGGGAGGGGAGAAAAGGGGACGGGGCAGGAAGGGGAACACAGAGGTCTTACACTGTATTAGAAAGGTTTCATTTTGGTGGTGGGTTGCTCCATCACCTCCCTGCTCCAGCCACTCTGGTCTCCTCTGTGTTCCTCAAACACCAGACAACATCCAGCCCCAGGGCCTTTGCACTTGCTGTTCTCTCTGCCTGTCATGTTCCCCCCCAGTGATCTGCAGAGCTCACTTACTCACCTCCTGTTTTAGTTTCTTACAGGTATCACAGATTGGGTGCCTTAAAACAACAGTACTATATCATCTCAGTCCTGGAGACCAGTAGTCTGACATCAAGGTGTAGGCAGGGTCAGGTTTTCTCTGAAACCTGTTGGGGGAGAGTCCTTCCTTGCCTCTTCCTTGCTTCTGGTGGTTGCCAGCAATCCTTGGTGCTCCTTGGCTTGTGGCAGCCTGACTACAATCTCTGCCTCCATCTTCACATGGCCGTCTCCTCTGTTTCTCCTGTCCACTTCTTATAAGGACATCAGTCATACTGGGTTGGGGGCACACCCGACTCCAATATGACCTGATTTTAACTTAACTAATTTCATTTGCAATGACTCTATTTCCAAATAAAGTCACACCCACAGGTAACAGGAGGTAGGATGTCAACATATCTTTTTTGGGAGACACAATGCAACCCATAGCACCTCCTTCCAGACCCCTGACTGTAATACATCCCACTTCCCTTCCCTGCTTTATTTTTTTCTATATAGCCCTTACCACCATCTAACTCACTAGATATTTCATTCACTCATTTGTTCATTCATGCATTCATTCATTTTGTCTGCCGTCCTCACCAGAACATCAGCTCCACAAGGATGAGGACTTCTTTCTGTTTTGTTCACTGCTGTGAACCAGAGGCTGGAATAGGGCCTGGTACATAGTAGGTGCTCAATAAATACTCACTGAATGAATGCATGCATGCACAGTCTCAGTTATTGTATTCTCTACCTTGTTTTTGAATGTCTGATGAACTTTTAGGCTAAATGTTCTTTTAGAAACAATAATAACAAAAAGCCAGCCATGGGGGCTGCTTCATGGACAAGTTTCTTAGCAAGGAAGAGAAACGTGCCCAGCTCCATGAGTTGAACACCAGGAACCCGCCAAGGTGCCAAGCCACAGGAGTGTGGACACGGCCAACAGAAGTCCCTCCATGAACACCCTAGTCCAGTAGGGCTGATCCAGAATCCTCACAACAGGCCACACACACTGAATGCCTCTACAGAAACAGCCCAGTATGATGCTGCTCCTTCCACAAGAAAGAGATGATGCTCCAGAACAAATGTATTCAAAATCTGGATTGCCAGGGCCCAGCCAACACAGCTTAGGTATTAAGATTCATGACATCTGCCAATGGAGACAAAACCTGGAGGGAACTAAGATGCCATAGAGGAGAACTATGAGAATGATCTCTCAACAAAGAGATGTTTTAGAAGGGAAGAGACAGACTCAGCTAAAGAGAAAAGTGGGCAGGCAATAGAGCCAGAATCAGCATGAGATGGCAATGTCTGTGGCTGGGAACTGATAAAGGGATTTGGGCTCTGTACAGAGACCGGCTGGCTGGTCACCAAGTCTATTTCTCTTTCTTTCTAAGCACAACTTGATGTTTCCCAGCTTCCCTTGCAGCCATGTGTGGTCATGTGACTGAGTTTTAGCCAATGGGATATAAGCGGATTGAATGGGCCAGGTCCAACCAGGCCCATCAAACCTTTCAAGTATCAACTTCCATGTTCTTTTGTCTTCCATGATTTGATATAGACCAACAAGGAGCCCTTGCAAGTTGTGGGTTGACAATGAAGACACACAATATGGCAATGGTCTGGGTTCTTCAATCACCAGAATAGAGAAGCTGCTAATTAAATGAAGGAGGGAAAAAACAAAACTTCTATTGTCTAAGTCATTGTCTAATTTGGGACTTGTTTGTTACAGTAGCTAGTGTTACCCCATACAGAGTTCTTGAGGAAAGTATATGCAGAGTTTTCAGCCGTGGTTTGTTGGGTACATATCTGAAAATTTCTCAAAGGCAGTGCCACTGTACCTTATTTAGATAGCTTTTTCCATAGCCCTTGGCTCCCAAAAGTCCTCAATAAATATTTACCAACTTGAAATAAAAGCAAGACATCCCCAAGCAAAGCAAGAGAACCACACACACACCATAGTAAAAAACCCGAGTTCTTGAATCACCTAATCTTGGGCTCAAATCCCAGCTTCACCTACTAGCTGGGTGATCTTAGGCCAGTTACTCTCTGTGTTTCAGTTTCCCCAGTGGTCAAATGGGAATATTAATATTTCCTAATTCATTGGGTTATTGTGAGGATTAAATGGAAAAATGCACATAAAGCACTTTGGAAGCAGTCAAATATAATAAAGCTATTTTAATTGTAACAAAGTATCCTCGGTAAAGTGCGGCACAGCTACAAAAGTAGGATGCGCAGAAGGTAGATGCATATTAAAGAACACCACCAGGGCTCAGCCTGTCTGCGCCCAGTCTGGACCACAACAACCTTTGCCTTTTCCAAAGTTTTCATATCCTCTGAGCAAGATAAATGAGAATACAGCGTGTGCCACGTACCGTTAGCACCACCATGAAGGCCATCATGTTCCAGCCATTCCTCAAGTAAGAGCCTTTGTGGAAGCCAAACCCAAGGGCGATGATTTTAATCCAAGCCTCGAAACAAAAAATTCCAATGAAGTATGGTTCTATGTCATCCTGGAGGGGAGAGAAGGCAAGGTCAGGATATTTGGCTGGACAGACGTTCTGTGGTATCTGTAGACGGTGGCTTCCCCAGGAAGCCAACCATCTGGAGATCTGCAACTGTCTCCCTGACCCTTGAGCACACACTGCTTCACCCAACTTCCTGCCTGAAATGCTCCTGTCTGAAGCTTTTTGTAAGAGAAGCAGAAGCACAAAGAGGGCACCCTCCTCCTTTTTGGCCACTCAGCCAAGTAGAATTGTTTGCTTGGAGCCGAGCCATCCAATATGGTAGCCACTGGCCACGTGTGGCCATTTATACTTAAATTAATTCAAATGAGCCAAAATTAAGAATTCAGTTCCCCAGTCACTCCCACTAGCCACATTTCAGGCAGCTGTCATTTTGGACAGTACATATATAGGACATTTCTACCACGGCAGAGAGTTCTACTGGACAGTAGGGGTTAGTGTTCATTTGTCACACACACTGATCAGGGGCCAGTGTAGGACCCTACCACCAACCTCACTCCCAAACTTTACACCAATAGATGACTCTCAGCTGGTACCCAGTAGCACAGCTGCTCAGGGTGTTGAAATATTGAAATAATACTTCTGCACTGGCTGGTAAACAGCCAGGCCCTCCCATTCTCTGTCCCGCCTGCAGGATCTTCCACTTGGTCTGGCTTCCAGCTGATAGTCTATCAAGCACCAGCAGAGACTCTACATGGATATTTTCCCATCTCTTAAGGCAATGTACCCCAAAATTTAATCATTGGCATTCTGGCTTCATGAGTTTTTGCCTTATCAGTTTCTCACTGGTGCTGCTATTTGCTGGCTAGTTTTCTTTCAGTTGACTGCTTTTACTTATCCTCATTTTAAGCAAAAAAAAAAAAAGGTTTGGAATCATCAGATTGCTATGCTAGTTACCCTTTTTAGAATACACATTATAATAAATACACAACTATTAAAATGAAGTCTTCAGACCACTAATACTTTGTGCAAACCCATTAGGAGTGAGTGTTTGCTCCCCCAGATTCATTACATCATCAGGATACCGGGAGAGTAACGAGAGTTTTCTGAAGCAGGGAGCTGGGGATCATTGGAGGGTCCAGAGGGGATCTTGGTACTAGTTTCCAGCTCTGATGAGTCTCTCTGAATGAGCAACTGAATTTTTTTTCTTAAAGCTTTTATTCTGAAATAATTCCAAATTTGAGCAACTAGAGTTTGAACTTCTCCCAGAGCCAACATCCTCGTTACTGGTTGGATCTTAGATGATCCCAAAGACCACTATTGATTGTACTGGATGTAACGGTGGCATTGTGGTGACATAAGAAAACGTCATTGATGCAGACTTAATTATATGGAGGTGAATTGACATGCTCTCTGGGATTGGCTTTAAAATACATTGGCTAAGATAGAAAGAAAGGGGGAGAGAGGACAGAGGAAGTGAATGTGGCAAAAACTTGACAACTGTTGAATCTGGGTGATGGTTTTGTGGACTTCATTGAATTGCTGTCACTATTTTAGTTTTTCTTTTTTTGTTGTTTTGCTGTTTTTCCTTTTTTTTTTGTTTCATTTTGTTTTCTTCTGTCACTATTTTTGTGTATGGTCAAAATACTTGATAACTTTGCTTTACATCCACATGTCTTCGTGAAAGAGGTGACCAATTGTCATTTGGCCCCCTCCCATTGTACACACTGCTGGGTGGTGAGGGTGGGGAGTAGGCAGCACAGGGGATGGGCAATGAGGGCATCTCTTCCCCCCAAATGACTGGTGCTCACGAAAATTGGACTTCCCAGGTAGGCGGGAAGCAGGGGGGTGGTCCATGATCTAGCCATGGCCCTGGGGCTTAGAGCACACTCTGTCCCCCACTCCCCTCCCCCAAGTCAATTTACCACTAAAGCAAAGGAGAAACACCCAAGAGAAAGACATCACTCACCAGCATTTCTGACATCAGCGTCTTGTCATCGTCAGGCAGGTGTTGCTCCAGGGCAAGGATGATGCAGTTTGCTATGATGGCAGCTAAAACCATATATTCAAAGGGAGTATCAAAGAATTAAGGAAAATTTTTTCTGGCTTGTTTAAGGGAAAGGAAAAGGGATATTCGGGGGAGTGAATGCTCCCACAGCCTTGAAATGCTCTGAGGTCCTTCGAAGAGTCCCCCTCACACAGGACGGGCCTGGGTCAAAACAATATTGTGCCCTTCAGTTGTCCCTAATATTTTCCCCATTTCAGATTCTCCCCTCCTCATCAGAGGGCAGAACCATGAGATCCAACTGTCTGATGTGAAACCCTTTGGGCACTAAACCTGTAGCAGATGACTTCTTAAGGAAAACGTGGATATTCTTCTTCCATCTTGCCTCCCACATTCATTGAGCATATATTAGGTAACCACTGTGTTCCAGGGACACAGCTAAGAGCAAAACAGACAAACTGTCCCTGCCCTCATGGAGGAGAAACAACTAAATGAGATAACTACATGATACTGTAGTATGTTAGAAAGTGATGAATGGGAGGGAAGAACAGGTGGAACATGGGGCATTTTGGGGGCATTGGGATTGTTCTGAATGACAATGCAATGAAGGATACAGTCTATTATACATTTTGTAAAAACCTATAAAATTGTGCACGGCAAAGTGTAAACCATAATGTAAACTACAGACCATGATTAGTAGCAGTGCTTCAATATGTGTTCATCAATTGTAGCAAATGCACCACACTCATATAAGATGCCATTAATAGGGGAAAATGGGGGAGAGGGAGGGGGTGGGGTATATGGGAATTCCTTATATTTTTGATGTAACTTTTCTGTCATCTAAAACTTCTTGAAAAATAAAATTTAAAAAGGGAAAGTTATAAATGCTATGGATAGAAAAGGCAGGTAGGGAGTGGGGTGTTGTGATTTAAAATATGGTGGTCAGAGTTGACACCGAAAGCATGAGCCACAAAAGGAAAAAAAAAACAAATTGGATTTCATCAAAATTGAAAACTTTTTTGCATTAAAGGACATTATGCAAAAAGTGAAAAGACAGCCTACAGAATGGGAGAAAATATTTGCAAAGCATAAATTCTGATAAAGATCTATTATCTAGAATATATACTGAATTCCTACAACGCAACAACAGAAAGACAACTCAATTAAAAAATGGGCTATGACTTGAATAGACATTTCTCCAAAGAAGGTATACAAATGGCCAATTAGCAGGTGAAAAGATGTGCAACATCATTTGTTGGCAATGTAAATCAAAACCATAGTGAAATACCACTTCACACCCACTAGGATGGCTATTATCAAAAAATGGAAAAAAATTGTTGGTGAGGATATGGAGAGATTGGAACACATGGTTGGTGGGAATATAAAATGGTGCAGTTGCTATGGAAAACAGTTGGCAGTTCCTCATAAAGTTAAACATGGAATTACCATATGACCCAAAAATTCCACTCCTAGGTATATACCCCAAAGAATTGAGAACAAGTACTCAAATACTTGTACCCCAATGACCACCATTATTTACAATAGTCAAAAGGTGGAAACAATCCAAATGTCCATCAACAAATGAATGGATAAACAATATGTGATCTATCCATATAATATGTGACCGTTTGTGTCTGGCTTCTTTCACTGAGCATCATGTTTCCAGGGCTCCTCCATGTTGTACCCTGGATCAGAATTTCATCCCTTTTTAAGGCTGGATAACATTCCTCTATGTGGATAGACCACATTTTGTTTATCCTTTTAGCCATTGGTATTGTGAATAATGCTGCTATGAACATTTGTGTACAAGATTTTGTGTGGACATCTGTTTTCATTTCTCTTGAGTACATACCCAGGGGTGGAATTCTTAGGTCATACTGTAACTCTATGTTTAACTTTTTGAAGAACTGTTAAGCTGTTTCCCATAGTGGTTGCCCCATTTTACATTCTCACCAATAATGTACCTTGCCCTGGCTGCTTTTTTTTTTTTTTTTTTTT
>JAQZBX010031280.1:0-13973 GCA_029593785.1 Cabassous unicinctus | reverse complement strand
CTTTAGGCACCTCTCTCCCTGTCTGGCTGCTTTTGATGAAACTCAAAGGACCACTTCCAGGCTTCCCCATTTCCCTGAATAACTGTCCTGCAAACCCTCACCTCTGTTCTCTGAACACCATGTTCCCTCCTCTCTAGGCTCACATAAGCTCCTCCCAGCATCCTGGGAACACTCCTCCAGGCTGACCAGACCTCCAGAGCACATATCACTGGAGAGGAGAGTCTGTTCTGCTCATCTCATACTAGACCTGATCCGCTGATCCAGCTGGTGGATACAGATGTCCCCTGTCCCCCAGGAAGACCCCTTAGAAGCACCAAGAGCCTTAGTGAATGGTGTTGACAATTTCTGAGGAGGTTTAGATGTTGAGAAATGGATGCTAGAGAAGAAGAAAAGTCATACGGTGTTGGTTTCTCTGCAGGAAGGTTTGTCAACCTCAGCACTACTGACATTTGGGGCCAGATCACTCTTTGCTGGAGAGGACGCCCTGTGCACTGTAGGCTGTATGACAGTATCCCTGGCCTCTACTCATAAATGCAAGCAGCAGCAACACACCCGTCATACCCAAAAATGTCTCCAGACATTGCCAATGCCCTGGGGACAGAATCATCTCCAGGTGAGAATGACTGAGGGATGGAATAATGTGTTTTGGTAAACGTGGTTGTGTGAAATCACCTCCAGCCCCACCCTAGATTTCTACTTTGGAAAACTAATTGGCCTCTATCTCTTCCTCAGCCTGAGAAGTGGGTCTGACTCTCTAAAGCCATCCCTTCCAGGGAGGAGAAGTTGAAACATCAACCCACTTTCAAGGTGGGAAAACACAGTCTGAAAGAAAAAACAAAAAACCAGGAGCAAAAGCTGGCCAGGAAAGCAAGGCCTTCTTTGCCACCAGCTTCCGTCTTTGCCACCAGCTTCTGCCTCTGCCTCCAGCTGAAAGCAGCCAAACCCACATTTCACACACACTCTGAAAAGCAAATCTGGAGACTCACAGCAATTAGGGAAGCCAACAAAAGCCAGCCCTGCTGACAATCGTCTCTGATTGACTTCCTGCCTCCAAGCTGACAGTCATTAGGAGGACAGAGGACAAACATGAGCTGTGTTGCACAAATAATCCACCCTGCCTCTACCCTGCAGCCCGGGAAAATAAGAGACAATATTTGTACACAGAGAAGCTTTGCTAAGCCTTTCTCTGGCCTCCCCTTGCTTCTGAAGCCATGATTTGAATCCAACTTCTCTTCCCCTCCCTGCCAACTCAGCCTCCTCACTAGCTTGCTTGCTTCTAATAAGGCAGCCATCTCACTGCCCCCTAACCCCTGGCCTCTTGCCCCTAAATTATTAGGATGTGACTTTCTTTGCATCAGCTCCATGCAGAAGGTTCCAGGAAAAGTCCTTGAAGACCGGTAGCACGCAGTACTTTTCTGGGCTGCATTATCAGCATTTCAATTGCTCAATGCCACCTGGGCTTCTGACCCAAAGCCTTCCCAGAAAAGCAATGAAGCCTTTGTCAGCAAGTGGGCAAAGGGAAAGAGGCGCCCTGCTCCCATCAGTTATTTTTTTCAGGAGGAAAGCTTTGTCGGATATGGCCTCGATGGCTATCAAATGTCATTCCCCTGCCCCTCGACTCACCCACAGACCTCTGCAAATGTCCACAGATGTGCACCGAACGGGAAGCTGCAGTACCAACTTCAGGCCCTGGCGATGCAAAGCATGGCCCTTGGACCAGCAGCACTGGCATTGCCTGTTAAAAATACAGGGTCTTGGGCTCTGCCCCAACCTCCCATCTGAATCTGCATCTTAACAAGATCCCCAGGAGATTCGTGTGCACTTTATAAAGTTTAGGAAGTTCTGCCTGAGACCTATTTCAGGGGTAGGAAGAGTTACTATGTAATTGTGTCCTTGAGTCAACCAGCAAGAGGTGAGCCTGCAAATCCCCAGTTCCAAGCTTTCTCCTCCACACTCTGAACCCAGGGAGGGCAATTCAGGAGCCCTGGGATGCCAGGCTTCCACCCCCACTCAGGCAATAATCCTTCCACTGAGAAGGACAAGGGCGCTGATGAGAAACCCAAGCTCTTGATGAAACAAGAGTAGTGCTGGAATGGAACAAATAAGCAGAAAAGAAAATTCCAGCTTGATGCCTGTGGAAGTGTTCAAAGCCTTGCCACAGCTCCCACCTCACTTGGAGGAAAAGTCCAAGTCTTACCTGCAGCCTACAAGGTCCAGCATCTCCCTGCCCTCACTTCCCCCTACCCTGCCCCTCACTCACTCTGCTCTAGCCACATGGGTCTTCTAGCTGTTCCTCAAATACAATCCTGCCTCAGAGCCTTTACACCTGCTATTCTCTGAGCCTGGAATGCTCTTTTCTGATCTCCTTATCTAAAACCACATGCTCTGGACTCCCCCCAACCCCTTTTCTCAACAGATATTTTGTCATTTGTTTACTGCTTTGCCCTCAGTACCTAATCGACTATCTGGTATATAGTAAATGCTTAATAAACACCTGTGGAAGGAAGGGTGAGTGGCTCCTGTTCTGCATGTCTTCCCCCACCTCATCTCAGGCTAAGTCTCCATGGATATGTCGAGGGCACAATCGGGTCCCTTAAAACATGCAATGCTGTGTTGGACACAAATGTAGGATGCGGAGATAACTCACTCCATGCAGAAGCCAAAGGTTGCACTGGGTAGTGGATGCCTGGAGGTGGTGAGGCTTTCTCACCCCAACCCAGAGTCGTGCCTGAGCCTCCTGATTTAGAATGCCTGGGCTCTAAGTCACAGCTGTGGTGAGCAATGCCCCTGATAGCTGAGCTGAGCCTTCCTGCTCCCCAATTGGTTCAGAGAGAAAGCAACTGTGTCAGCGGGATCCAGAATAATCAGCCAGCCAGGAGGACAAGGGGGAGGGGAGAGGAAAGATGGAAGGAGAAAAGCATCCCTGGTGTGAGCAAAAGCTGGCTCCTGAAATGACTCAGAGAAGTCAGGATAGCAGACGATGTTGCAGGCGGTACAGATACAGAAAGTCCTGTCCCTTTCCCCCAGTTAGATGGATCAATACCTATAGAGACCCAGATGGCAAGGACCCGGGGTGGGGCTGTGTGTGACTAAAAATGACCAAGTAATTCTTCAGGAGGAGGATGGGCTCTATCTGCTAACAGGAGCTTGCTCTTGGGATGCAGAACATCAAGTAAAATCAGTTCTCAAAGTGGTCATGGCTGATGTCCCAGTTCCACAGTGACACACTGCAGAGAGTCCAGGCACTTCATCATGCTCTTTGCAGTCCCCCTGCCCCCACTCTCATTTCAAACTTCCTGTGGTTGGTGTGAAAATCAAATCAGGTTTGTTAACTTGCCAAGACCTTGCTCCCACTATGGGGGCTGCCCGATGGGCTCGTTCTGAAGAGTCAGATACTTCAGTGAGTCGACTGAGCTTTTGAGCATGTTGGAAGAAGCCGAACAGATCTATTTTCATGTTCATTACATGCTTCCCTCCATTACCAGGACAAGAGTGGGGTTCTAGGCACCCTAGATCTATGGGTTTAAGACATATTCTTTGCTCCACTAAACAAATGCCACAATTTAACTCGGCAATATGATCAACTATGATGAGGCCATTAACAAACACAATAATCATAATTACAGCTACCATTTAGCGAGTGCTTCCTTTGGGCAGACACCATGCTAATACACTATTTCAGTTTAATCATTGCAACAACTCTACCAGGTGGATTCTGTTGTAAGCCCCATTCTTCAGATAAGGAAATTAAGGCTCAGAGAGGTTAAACAAATTGTTCAAGGTCATACACAAGGACCCTGGAAGAGCTGAAGGCTCAAACCCAAGTCTGTCTGATTCCTTAGTCTATGTTCAAGCTGGTGGTCCCTATGGACCACTCAGCAGTTTATCCCTGTTAGAAGATGGATGGATTTGCTGTACTTAAAAATTGGGGTGAGAGTACACCTGGAGATTTGACCATATGGATTAGACTAAGTGGATTAGACCTCACCCCACCCCCTGCAACCAATAGCTACAATTTAATTCAGTAATGACCAACCATCATGTGCTATTCTGTATCCTTACATGCGTACCCAAGTACAATGTACATTCCAAGTGGATCTTATTGGTGGATTTCAACTTGCAAAATTACAAAGAATCTCCATTTCTCAGTCGTCAGCGTCAAACCCTCTAACACACAGTATCCGCCAAAATCAAGCCTAGAAAAGAGCTCACCGCCAGCTGAACAGCCAGAGACTCAGGCAGTAACGGCAAGATAACAAGGGCAAACTCGGGACCGCCCAGGATGCCTTCAGCACCACGGCCAGCGGCAAGAACCACACATCGGATTTCACAACCACCCCAGAGGTGGCGAGGCTGGCGGGGTAGGGCAAGCAAACCCCTGCACCAAGGATTAACACTCTCCAAAGACACTTTTAAACGCCTACATTTCCCAATATAGGGTAGAACCAAAATTAATTAATTAATTAATTAAATAAGGAGCTGCATTAAGTCAGGAGGAAAATTTTAAAAAAGAGACAATTTAAAAACCCAACAGCAAATGGGTTTGATGGGTCATTTGTTCTTCCATATTACGTAAGGACTGTCAACACTTTGATTCGGAAAAGAGAAGTCTACTCGAGGCAGCTGGATCGAGCCTCCTCTTGGAAAGCTGGAAACAGCTGTAGAAGAAATAGGAGAGTAGAGGAACGGAAAAGTTTTGGGGTCAGACACGGCTCACTTGACTTTGATCCTGGGCAAGAGAGTTCAGTCTCTGAGATTAGTTTCCCCGTGCATAAAATTAGAAAAAGAGTGCTCACCTCATAGGGTTGTGTGAGGATGGACTAGAGTTGATACACACAAGAGGCTTAGAACATACAGTAAGTGCTCACTTAAATGGGATCACTGTATTATTATCGCTGTGGTCATTGTAATGATTAGAAAACTATGCTTATGAAAGCTTAGGATGGGGTTCATCTCATTGTAATTACCCAATAAATATTTATTTTCTTACTTTCTTATGATTATTGTTACTATGATGATTAACTTTTCCTGTTTCTCTTTTACCCATGTATGTCTCAGTTCTTTCCGTATGCCCAAGTTGCACTCTCCTCCCTCGTGGATGGCTAGACCTCTTGAGTCTGAAACATTTCTGAGAGCAGAATTCAGTGCTCATGTATGACCCCCTCTCTGAGCATCGGGTTCAAAACGAATTTTGTGGAAGTCTCCATTGATTTTGCATCTCTTATCTCCCCTTGACGCTCTTCTCAGCCCTTTGTTCACATGGGTTAGATTCATCTGGCTTTTCCTCTGGGCTCTGACCCAGAGAGAGGAACAACCATCTGGACAGCCCTCAACAACTTTTAAATAACAAATCATTTCAATTATAAAAGGAACACATGCTTATTGTAATTTTTCATCATTTAAAAAATGTATCACATAGCATTCAAAAAGTGAAAAGTCTTGCACCCAACCCCAATCCCACTTTTCAGTAGTAACAGACGGTGTTACATTTCAGATTTTCCCTGCATACATCTTTTTACACTGGCTGTTCTCCTTTCTTGGGTTACCCATCCCCAGATATAAGCAGGGCTCATTCCTTCATCTCCTTCAGTTTTTGCTAAAACATCATCTTCCCTGATGACCATATCCAAAATCTCAACCCTGCCAACACCTCCTTCCGCCTTCCCTCTTTTATGTGTAATTCTTAGCACACTTATCACATCTACCAAACTATACATTTACTTATCTTATTTATGGCAGTCTCCCACACTAGAATGTCTGTCCCATTAGGCAGAAATTTGTCTGGCTTGTTCACGGCTGTGTCACAGCACCTAGAACACTGCCTAATATTCAGTATGTAACGTACTCAATGAATATTACTGAATGAATAGAAACAAACAAAATCAGGTTTTCTCTTTACAAATATGGGATCATAATACATAATGTTCTGCAATTTGCCATGCCCCTTGCCACACTAGGCATATTTTTCCTATAAGTATGATGGACCGCACCCTTTTAAAAGGCTGCTCAGTATTCCAGTGAATAGATGCATCATCACTTATTTAATCATTCCCCTAAACACTCCCAGTTTTTTCTATTACAAGCAAAGCTGTGATGAATAAGCTGACCCATACATCCTTGGGCACTTGGTGAGGATTTTTCTGCAGGATAAATTCCTGGAAGTGGAATTGCTGAGATACACATTTGACATTCCATAGATACTGCCAAATCATTGCTGGAGATTTACAGGGCTATATTTTACGGTTTTGTAAAAGTGAGCTGTGTGTGTGTGCATGTGCACATGTGTATGTGTGTTCCTTCTGAAAGTAAATCCATAGTTGAAATGGATAAATTGCTCAGATCAAAAAGTGTAAACTTGGAAGAGTTACCAAGACTCAAGAAAAGCACACACAGACACACACACACACATTAAAGCAGACTGAAATTTCCTTGATGAAAAGAGAAAGCATGAAGTACTGAAACAAGTTCAAAGCAGGAGGTGTTGGTCAATTTTAGACTCTTGGGGTCTGGGAAGAGAGTGAGGAGTGAAGATGCTGTAGGGTTAGACTCCAAGTGAAAACTGAAGACTTCTAATTTTTTTTTTAGGACAATAAAGTTCCCTGGTGACCTCTGAGTGGTATGAGATCTTCGTCTCCACCCATAGATACACAACCACTTTCTCTGATAGGTTCACTCTGGAGATGGGAAACCCTTCTCTCTTTTGCTGCATTCTCATTTCCATTCAGTAGTCAGTGAAATCCTCCAATGAACTCGGCATCTTCTCCACACATTCCATCTAACTCTTGGTTTAAACTCAAACCTGGAAATTTTCTGAAGACCCCACTTACCCTTTCTGGTGGAGTCTTATTTTCCATAACTTTCAGTTTCTAGGTGGTGAGACCATCTTCTTTCCTTCATCGCTGGAAGTGGGCCCTACCTCCTCACTGACAAATGTCTTCTCGAAGCCAATTCAGCCATGCACACCCAGAAACATCATCAGCCACCTCCAAAATATCCTTTTCCAGCACCCTTCTCATTGGCCACCACTTTCTTCCTCCCAGCTCACAAATTCTCAACACAAACATCAATTCTGTCAAGCCTTGCTTCCACGGTTCTGCCATTCTTCACCACTTCTCCTGGATTCATTGTCTTCCTTGTCAACCTGAAAAAGCCCAGCCCTAGATGAACTCAACCTGTTGCCTCCTCTGTACCTAATGGAATATTCCTAAACAAGATCAACAAATTCGGCTGATCACATTAAAATCATGATGCTAAGCCTCAAATGGGCAGTCAGGAATTACAGCAGCCAGGACGAGAGAAGATACCAATGCATATTGATGGGAATGACTCAATGTGGAGAAATACTCTCCCATCTTTTAAAATCCTAACCTTGACCCCAAATCTTCCTCCAGTTTCCAACCCATTTCTCCACACCCCTTCATGAAAAAGGAGTTGATTATACATGCTGCCTACACTTCTTCACCTTTCATTCATCTTCTTGCCTCTCCAGGTGGCTTCTAGCCCCATCACTCAACCAAAACCCCTTCAGTTGCGGTCACCAAAGACCTCCAGGCTACAAAATCCCACAGCTGTTCTTTGTGATCAGATTACTTGGCCACACCCTTGTTCAGGAGAAGCACCTGCTCCTAGCTTTTCTCTACACTTCTAAGTCTCCCCAACTTTACTTCTCCTCTTCTACCCAATCTTTAAGTTGGTCTCCCTTGGGGCTCAATCCTAGATAATCTTCCCCTTCCATATTTATACTCTCTTTCCAGGAGATCTCATGCATTTTTATGTGTTTTGTCATTCTCTTATTCCCACCCACCCCCAAAATATCCTCTCATTTCTCCATTCAGTGTCCCAAGATGGGCAGGCTGAGTCCTATGAATTGCATCATCCAGGAGGATTTGGCCAGTGGGAGGCACCAGCAGGAGATCTGAGGCAGGGAGGAGGAGATGGAGTATTTATTCATCCCAATTCCTCCCTGGGGCAGAGTGAGGTTCTGGTGGTGGTATGTCTTTCTGCACCTTCCCGGAGCATTTCAAACTTGACAGGATTGTCTATCACTTCCTGGGGCTGCTGTAACAAATCACCACAAACTGGGTGCCTTAAAACAACAGACATTTATTTTCTTACAGCTCTAGAGGCCAGACATCCAAATCCAGGGGTCGGCAGGGCTGTGCTCCATCCGAAGACTCTAGGGGAGGATCCTTCCTTGCCTCCTCCAACTTCTGGTGGCTCCAGGTACTCCTTGGCTTGTGGCAGCATCACTCCAGTCTCTGCTTCTGTCTTCAAATACCTCCTTCCCTGTCTTCTCCCCTTCTCTTCTTTTCTAAGGACACTTGTCATTGAAGTGTCCAGGGTGACCTCATCTTGATCCTTAATTTTAGTTACATCTGCAAAGACCCTATTTCTAAGTAAGGTCATATTCTGAAGTTCCATGTGGACATGAAGTTTATGGGGGACACTAAGTCCAAACTCTTCAATTCCCTCCCTAAACCCATCTCCCTCCCAATCTTTACCTTTTAGGTGAATCATACCACCAGTCACCTGGTGGACCAGGTAAAGTTGTCCAAACAGACCCTCTTCTTTTCTGCATCTTCCTCACCCTACAGCTGATGTACCACCAGATCCCATCAATTCTACTTCCAAAAATAAACCCCAAATCTTCCCACTTGGGTGTTGCCTCCACTGTACCACCCAAGGCTGAGCTACCATCCCTGCCCACCTAGATGACTGTAATTTGGTTGTTTACTGCAATATCAGTTGCTTCCTAAGAGGTCTACTCCTGTCCATTTTACTCACCTCGAACTCATTCTCCACATAGAAGTCAGAGGGATATTTCTTTAAATGGAAAGCATTTCTGTCCCTATCTTGCTTAAAATCCTCTGGGGCTTCCTGTTGCAGGTAAAATAAAGTCCACCTCCAGATCTTGCTCTAGAAGGTCTTGTGTGATCCACTTCTGTCAACCTCTTGGGCATCCTCCCACCTTGTATCCCCTTTGCTCATTAGGGTCCTAGCTACACTGGCTCTCCCACCTCCAGGCCTTTGCACATGCTTTTCCCTCTGCCTAGGATTCTCTACCCCTCTCTCACTCTGCTCCCAGCTCAGTACTTCCTCCAAAAAGTGCACCTTTGTTCTCCTGGTTTATTCTGCACCCAAAGGACCTGTAGTGAGTTGAATGATGGCTCCTAAAAGACATATTCATGTCCTAACCCCTGGACCTGTGAATGTAATGTTAATTGGAAAAAGGTCATTAAGATGTAATTAAGGTCAATGATCCTGACACAAGATCATCCTGAATGATCCAGGAAGACCTTAAATCCAATGACAAATGTCCTTATGAGAGACCAAAGAGGAAAAGACAGAGAAAAGAAGGTATCTAGAGGCAGAGATTGGAGCAATGCAGCTACAAGCCAAGGAATATCAGCAGCCACCAGAAGCTGAAAGAAGCAAGGAAAGAAATTGCCCCTAGAGACTCTGGAGGGAGTGTGGCCCTGTCAACACCTTGACTTTGGACTTCTAGCCTCCAGAATTGTGAGAGAAATATTTGTTGTTTTAAGCCACCCGGTTGGCAGTAATTTGTTCTAGCAGCCACAGGAAACTAAAATAGGACCCTATTGGTTTCTTCCCCACACTTACCACAATTAGAAATTATGTCTATATTTGCTTATTTCCCTATTTAATACTTTCTTTCCCAGGAACCATGTCTGCCTTGCTCACTTTTAAATTCTCAGCACCCATCCAAGGACTGGGCACACAGCAGGACCCCCAATTAATGTTTGCTGAATGAGCAAATCCGTATCTACTTCATTTTTGATTTTACATCTCGGCAGAAGTCCTTTCTACATCTTCCACCTTCTCTTCCAACTCTCCCAGCTGTTGCACTGGCAATTCAAGTTAAAAAGATTTTCTGGAAAGCCTCAACGCCCTGATGAAACCCTTCCTTTGCTCCCCTTACACTTCCCCCAAATATTTTGGTCTCCTTGCCATTTCCTTTGCTGGCCCTGCCATCCTCAAAGATTCTCCTTGGAACTTTATCATTAAAAAATAAACCAACATATTCTGTGCCTCCAGAAGAAGCTTTTGCTTTTTGCAAACTCTATTGATTTAATCCTAGAGACTGCTGGTAGCAGTCCCAGGAGCTTAATCAATATGACAACACCCAACACAGCCAGAACATCAAGGAGCCTCCACCAAGATCTCCTGCTTGGGTCTTCACTGACCTGACTGAGTTGCTTGCAATGATGAAGAAAGATTTACAGTAAGAGACAGGATATTTGTGACTTCTCC
Source organism: Cabassous unicinctus (assembly GCA_029593785.1). Lineage (NCBI taxonomy): Eukaryota > Metazoa > Chordata > Mammalia > Cingulata > Chlamyphoridae > Cabassous > Cabassous unicinctus. The sequence goes on along the minus strand of JAQZBX010031280.1, from coordinate 3,701 downwards.
AGCATCCTGCCTCGGTGAGCAAAAGGAAATGCCTTCAAGCTTGAGGCACTTCAGAGGTATTTGTTAATTTGCTACTATGACTGATTCCCAGTAGAGCTAAGCAAGCAAAAATAAAATAAAAAGAGAGAACAGAGAAACTCTGCAGGTTCTAGAATCTGAGTATTAACTTCACGGTGGGGTAAGCAAGGGTAGAACAGGCAAAAAGGAGGTGGGGAGAGGCAGATGAAAATGGCAAGAGTTAGAACTGAATTGGAACAGGGATCCCTTCATCCCTCAGCAGATACTAAGTGACCCAGAAAGGAAAGAAAAAGGTCATAGGAAGAAGGAGGTTGAGAGCGACTGAATCAATGACCACTTTAGATACCATTACTCTCCTAAAAGGAATGGTCAAACAATTCTTTCCCACATTTTTCCAAGAGTAATAGACGGGGGGAAAGTAGAGGCCCTAGAGGAAGAAGGCATAAAGGAAGTAATGTTTGTTAACCAGAAATTTACATACATGTGATTATACTTATTCACTATAACTTTGTGCTTAGATGTCAGCCTCATTACCCAGATGACAAAGTACTACAGTCAGCATAGTCTAGGCCCTGCTGCAGTAACAAACAACTCCCAAATCTTGGTGATTGAAAACTTCAGGTCTATTTTCTTCCTCATTTCCATTGCAAGTGGGTTGGGGGTTTCTGTTCTATGCTGTCATCTCTCCAGCACCTAGTCAGAGGGTGGCTCTGTCTCTGCATATCCATGATGGTGGAACTCACACACTGGCTCCTAAAGCTTCTGCCACTTCCTCACACTTCATTGGCTAAAGCAAGTCACATGGTTACATCTAAATTCAAGGAGGTAAGAAAGTAAAACCCAACTGTGTGCCTAGAAGGAGAACCAGAACTATTAGCTGAGCAAAGTGAAGGATTCCCACTCTGCGGACAATTAAATGACTTGCTCAAAGTCAAAGAGCTTTGAGGGCGGTAAAAGTGGGATATGGCCTGAGGACCATGTGGCCCAAGTTCTTTTAGCTCCACCACCCTGCACATAAAAGGAGTTGAGGAGAAGTGGATGTGGCTCAACCTGTTGGGCACATGCCTACCACATGGGAGGTCCCGGGTTCGGGTCCCGATACCTCCTAAAAGACAACAAGCAGACGCCGCCCCCACCACAATGAGCAGATGCCACAAGCCAGCAGATGCTGCAGCCCATGGGGAGCGGATTGGCTCAGGCCGTTGTGCACGTGCCTTTCATGTGGGAGGTCCCAGGTTTGGTTTCTGGTGCCTCCTGGAGAAAGCAAGCAAACAATGAGCAGACAAACAAGTGAGCCATCTGTGGGAGGGGGGAATAAATAAAATAAATAAATGAATCTTTTTTTAAAAAGGAGTTGAGAATAAAATTTAGATAGTGAGGAGAAAGATCCTTCGAGGGGGAGGAAGAACAAGGAAAAATAATACATCAAGTAAAGGAAAGACAGAAGGAGCCAGAAAATTAAAACTGGAGCTTAACTGGAAACGTCTTAGCTTTAGAAACCAGAACACATTGCCAACAGAAGAAAAGGGGTGGGAACTTTTACATTCCTTTCACAGAGGCTGGGGTGGGATTTATACAAGGCTATGTAAGGAAGTGGGGGCACAAAAACCTGTATGCTTCTTGTTTTTGCCCTAAAAACCACCACCCTGGCTCATGTCGAAGGTCCAACAGATGTTAGTTAGTATAAGAGGAGCCCCAAGAAGCTCAGGCCAGGGCTTGCCAGCACTCCTGTCAGCAGCACCAGCTCTCCTTGGCCATTTTCCTGCTCCATTCTGGGAAATCTGGACCAGAGCTGGATGGTGTTCCAGAGCTGGATGGTGTTCCACAATGGATAGTGCTGGCTTGAACCTTCTGAACACTCCTCCCCCATCTCCACCGAGGACAGAGAGAAAGTACAAAAGAAACTGGCTCTGCTGTACTCCTGGTCAGTGGGCAGGAATTCTAAATAAATGGTTAGGTTAGTTTAGCATCAGAGCAAGGTTGCAGGAAAGCATTTGCCATCACTGCCAATCCATCATCACCATTTCCATTTTGAGCACTTACTGTGAGCTGCCTAAATGCTTCTTGTGCATTATTGCATTGAGCCCTCACTGCCTATCTGTCCAGAAATCTTACTGGTCAACTTTCAAATTGGGCTGTGCCTGATGCGGTCATGAAAAGACTCCAAGGGGAGAGGAGCTCAGAGATCATGCATTTACATCTTTTCTGTGGCTGCTTTTGCTGCAACAGCAGAGTTAAGTAGTCCCAGCAGAGACCATATGACCTGCAAAGCCTTGGCTGTTCACTATCTAGCCCTTTGCAGAAGAAGTTTGTTAACCCCTGTACTACAGCAACAATATATAACTGTCTAGTTATATATAACATATAATATTGAATTATCTATTAATATACATAATTGATTACATAATATAGAACATACTAACTTATATTTATAGCATACATTTATATACTAATACAATTACATCATATAAAAGGATATAATAATTGCCATTATAATCAGCACACAGTGAATGCTTGCCATGCACTGGACACCGGGCTGAGATTTTTTGCCTACATTAGAGCCTGAAACCCATTCAATGACTCATTGAATTAGGACATTATCATGCTCATTATTATTATTATCGATTATAAGCATGGGCTCTGGAGCCAGACAGCCTGGATTCAAATCTCACTTCTGCTGCAAATCCTTCTGACAGTTTTCTCATCTGTTACCTGAGATGATGACAAAAGCACCCACCCCTCAGGGCTGTTGAAAGAATGAGATTAACTGATGCAAGTGAGTTGCTTAGAAGACTGCCTGTAACTCTGATTCCCATTATTGTCCTTATTTGACAGATGAAGAAACCGAGGCACAGGGAGGTGAAGTCACTTGATCGAAACCTTGGTAGCCTCTCAACCATCATAGCTGGCATCCAGCTCTGGCAATGCTGGAGTCAGCAAACAGGAGGAGGACAGCAAGGGGACATCCACTCACACGGCCCCAATGGCCTCTCTCTGGGCCATTGTCCTGGACCTGGGAGTGGCTGGGAAGGCAGGGAAAAGGCTTGCCAGCTGCCAGGGGCAAGAAGAGAGCTTCCCCTCTTCTGTCCTCCACTGAGGCAGGAAAGGACAGGTAAGCTTGAATGGAGGAAGCCAAGAAAGTGACAGTCCTATCATCTCAGAACCTTGGAGGAGCTCAAAGGAGTAGGTAAGGCTGAGAGGGGATAGGCTACCATTCCAAGCAATGGGCTGACCCTGGAGGCTGGAGACAAGTGGGGGGGCATCCACTACTAACACAACTGGACCAGATGGAAGTAGGGTGGGCAGGAGCCCCTGTTAACATGGCAGGGCTACCATTTCACTTGTGTGTCTGCTTCTGGCTGCCAAGATAAGCTCAAAAGAGAGGTGGGAGAGAAGCAGATGTGGCTCAAGTGATTGAGCTCCCACCTACCACATGGAAGGTCCCGGGTTCAGTTTAAAGAAGACAAGTGTATTAGTCAGCCCTAAGGAGTGCTAATGTGAAATACCAAAAATGAGTTGGTCTTTATAAAGGGTATTTATTTGGGGTAGAAGTCCACAGATACCAGGCCATAAAGCATAAGTTTCTTCCCTCACCAAAGTCCAATGTCACATGTTGGAGCAAGACAGCTGCCGACATTTGCCCAGGGTTCAGGCTTCTTGGATTCCTCTCTTCCCGGGGCTGC
>JAQZBX010031279.1:0-26424 GCA_029593785.1 Cabassous unicinctus | reverse complement strand
TTACTCTGCCCCCTGCACTCCCAGCAGGGTGCTTCCTTGTGTGTCTCTGCCCCCCTCCACGAGCGCAGGAGCTCGGCTGTCTTTTTGCGCACGGCGGGTGCTTCTTGAGTCTTGGCTGAGTGAACACCCATCGAGGTGTTGCCCCTGTCTGGCGATGTCTGGTGAGACCCCGACATGCCCTTCCCAGCCCCCCTGTCTGCGGCCCTTCCCTCTGGGCAAAGGGGCAGACTTAGCCAGAGGTTCCTTCCAGCCCCTTTCATACCTGCACCCCACTGTAATAGTAGCTGCCCCCGTATTCCTGTTCTTTTCCAAGCAACCTGCAAACACCCTCACTCATGGCTTTGAGGATCGAATGCCGGACCCCCCTGGGTAGGGGGCGAGGGTCTGATATGTGGGTGGGTAGGTGGCAGCTGGAAATGCAAGGATTCCTTGTCAGTCTTCTGGGCAGAAAGCAGGAAAAGGGGAGCAAGTGCCCCTCTCTCTGGATGAAGGCAAAGAGGTGAAAAGAGGGCAAGACCTTTGCTCGTGGGCAGGACCCTGCTGGGAACGCCTGGCGCCCGGCCAGGTGCAGAGGGCCCCTCCTCACTGCCCCACTCCCAGGTCTCCCCCCAGTGCTTGGCACCTCAAAGGCCCAACATATTAGCCCCGGATATGGGAGTAACTGCAGGAAAGGGCTCCGGGGTGGGCGGTGGTGCTTTTGATGAGAAGCCAGGGGTGGGGCCGGGCAGTCGGGTGGGGGAAGGGAAGCTGGGGGCCGGGTCTTGCCACCCGGCGGGCATTTAAACGCCTCGTTTCCCGCAGCTGCACGGCGCAGCGCCTCTAAGGCTTTTACTCCGACTGACATAGGTTTGCGAGAGCCTCCAGAGCCCCAGCCCGCTCTGCTAGCGCCGTCCCGGCTCGGGGACCCGCAAGGCCCTCTGGCGCCGCCGCCGGGTGCCCGGGGGGCGGGTGGAGGGTCGGGCCCGGGCTCCCGGCCGTCGGCGCTGGGCGGGGTGCGCCGGGGGCGGGGAGGCGGGCGGGGGAGGCGCTAGAAAAGGAGGCGCGGGCCGGGAAGGTGCGGAGAGGCCGGCGGCGTGCGCCTCGGGGCTGGGCCGCGGCGGAGGCGAGGGCAGGGCCGGGCGCCGGGGCGGGCCGGGCGGCGGCGGGGCGCGCGCGGAGGGCGCCCCTGGGCGGGGCGGGGGGCGCGGGGCCTGACGCGCCGCCTCTCGGCTCTGCCCGCAGGTCGCCCCGCCGCCTTGCCCGCGCCGCGGAGCGCGGTGCAGGAGCCCGCGGAGCCGGGGGCGCGCGCCCCGCGCCGCGCAGACATGGTGGGCCACCTGCATCTGCAGGGCATGGAGGAGAGCCTCGAGGAGGAGCGCCGGGAGGGCTTGCTGGACAGCCCCGACTCCGGGCTGCCCCCCAGCCCGAGCCCCAGCCCGCCCTTCTACTCCCCGGCGCCCGGCATCCCCGACGCTCGTGCGGGGGGCGCCGGCGCCGCCTCGGAGCCCCCGCGGCCCGGCGAGGCCACAGCGGTAAGGACGCGCCTGGGCGCACAGGGGCCCCGGGGCCCGGCCGTGGGGCGAGGGGCGGCGCTTGCCGCGCCCCCAGAAGCAGTTCTTCAGAAGCCGGGGCTGGGCTCGCGTGCCTCCTCCCAGCCGAGGAGGTGGCCCAGGGACAGTGAAGCTCCCCAGGTGGGGGTGGGAGCTCCCGAGACGGGGTCCAGCGGGACCCCGGGATCTGCAGTCGGCTCCCTCGCGGTGGGCCTCCCGACGGAGTGATTCGCCTTACAGTCGGCAGTAAAAGCGGATTTGAGTATGTAGGGGCAAAGCACAGGGTCTGAAATTCCCAAAGAAGTTGCCCGCTGGCTCGGAGGGCTTGAACCAGGAGGCAGAAGCTTGCGGACATCCCTACCCAGGTCCCTCTGATGTGCCTGACTCGGGTCCCTGTTTGCTCCCCAACCCCACGCTGCCAACGTCAAAGCCTTTGTTATTTTTTATTTTATTTTTTATTCCTAACCCAGACAGGAGTCCTTCCTCCCCGAGATGTCGAGGGGTGTTGACATGGAGCTGAGGCGGTGCCTGGGGAAGGCTGGAACCCCAAGTTAGGAAACTCAGGAGATTCTCTCCTGCCAGACTTAGCGCAGCGTTTGGGTGGGCTCCGCGGGGCCTCGCTTGCTGGCTGGCCCCGAGACGGGGCGCCCGAAGCAGCCCAGAGCGCTGCGGGCGGGAGCGGGCGCCCCAAGCTCAGCAGGAAATGACAAGTTGAAGCAGCAGTCTCGGTGGCATTTCCCGGGTCCTGCCCGTCCTCAGTCCGCGCCCTGGCGCTCCTGTGTGCCTTCCCGCCTTCCGTGTGTGTGCACTGCAGCAGGACTCCACTTCCCGGGGCCCAGGGAACGCTCGCCTGATGGTCCTCCCCCGCCATCCCCATCAAAAAGGAATCGTGCCCCTGCCTTGGAGCTAATGACGCGAATTTCAGTTGTGCCACTCTTACTACTTACTACTTAGTCCAGCGGGTCCAAAACTCTGCTGCCTGTTGGACTCGCTTGGGGCTCTTAAGAAACACGTCAGTGCCTGCTCCCACTCCCACTCCCACTCCCCAGACACGCTCACCCGATTGGTAGAGGCTCCACCTGGGCTCAGGAGTTACACTTCCCCAGGTGAGCTAACATGCGGTCAGGTTTGGAAACCACTACCTTTGTCCAAAATCAGGCAGTGAATTTGCGCTTTGGTCTCTCTTTTGGGGCCTGGGGGCTGGGAGAGGTGTTGAGGAGTTTGGGGGTTGATGTAGGCGACCCAGGCTGTGTGCATCGAAACTGATCTTACCTGAATGGGCCAGCTTTCCTGCCAGGGCGTCTCAGACCAGACCTGTGGTGTGGGGCTCTCAGCGGCTGCACACATTGGAAATACACTGCAGCGGTGCTGGGTGACACAGGAGCTTCCGTGAAGAGGGTTTTCTGGTTGTTTCCTCCAGGGCCAGCACGAGGAGAGCTGCCCGGCTTACTTGTCCTGGCTGCCTATTGGCTTTGCATTTTCCCCTTCCCTGCAAGCTAGATGCCAGACATGGAGCTCTGCCGCCCTGGTCTCAGCTGGAAGGCAGATCCTGGGGCCGTTGCCCGACATGTAATGCTGCCTGGCACTGACATGGTCCTTGTTTCATGACGGATGCTGCTCGAAGCCCTTTATGAGCATCAGCTCAGTTGACTGTCACAGCATTCCTGTGAAGTATGCTTTGTTATGGCCCCCATTTTGCAGAGGGGGAAGCTGAGGCACGGAGTAATTTATAACTTGCCCCAGGGCACCCAGCTGATAATGGAGGGAGCAGGACAGAACGTAGGCAGCCTGGCTCAGTCCCTGCCCTGGAACCTTATTTTACCCAGCCTTTCAGTGTGCGTCGTTATTACCTGGGAATTTGTTTTTTGTTTGTTTTTTTTAATTAAAAAAACTAAATGCCTGTGTACCTGCCTAGGGTTTGAGATGCTGCTTTTGCCTCAGGGCCTGCAGCTTTGGCCCCACCCACCTAGTGGGTGACCAGTGCGCAGGGGCCCCTCTTAACTCCTGTTAATGTGGTCAGTCTGGTGTTCATAGCACCCTGCTCGAGGATGACTCACCCAGAGCACTTTGCAGGCACAGATGTGGGCAACATATGGGCCTCTGACCTGTCCTGTCTCTGGGGAAAGGGACAGCAACCTGCCCTGCATCTTGGAGGTGATGGTTTCAAATGCCCAGTGGAGGCTGGTGGCAAGCCAGGGACCAGCGTTCCCCAGGCACCCCGTAAGCAGCATGTGTCAGACGATAGGGGGTCTGGGGTTCAGCCAGCTCTGTCCCAGGGGGATATCTTTGTTCTGATACCCAGGTGCCAACACCCGCCTCTTGGCCACGGGGTGGGCTTAGGGGGACAGGCTGCAGTGCTGCTGTCCCCAAATCCCAGCCACTGTCGTCTTTGCTAGCTTGTCTGACGGGTTAGCCCTTACGAGGTCTCCCCACACCCTGTTCCGCAGCCTCACTTCCTCGACGAGGCCCCCCCCCACTTAGTTTTAATAAACTAGATTTGCTGCTAGTCGATGTCCTGCTGATCAGGCTGTCTGGGCAAGGCTGCCTGCAAGAGTGCATCCCAAGGCGTAAAAGGCACTGGGGAGCAGGCTGGGTGTGAATGAACCCCTCTTGGTCGTGGGCTTTCCATGCTCACTCTGGAGCAAAGGCAGAATGTCCCGGATGGCTCCCAAACCAAATGCAGCTGTGGGGAGCAGTCGCTGGTCCAGCCGATCTGTATGAAGTACTGTGTGTTGTGCAGTGTTTTGGACTGTTGGGAACACAGTGGTAAACCAGACTGTCCTCTTGGAGCTGACAGTCTAGTGGGGTGGGGGAGACACAGTCACCAACTTAAATAGGTCACAGGACATCAGTGTCCATCAGGACCCTCGAGACAGAATGCTGGCTGAGGGTGCTCAGGGTTGGAAGATTGGAGTGAACTATATGATTACAGAGGTAAGGTGTGTACCAGTCTGAGAGAACAGCGAGTGCAAAGGTCCTGAGGTGGAAACAAGATGGGCGTGTTGGAGGTCAGTGTAGCTGGAACCGAGGGGAAGGGGGAGAGGTGGGAGAGGCAGGCAGAGGCCAGATCAGGGACCTGTAGGCCAAGCTGAGGCCAAAAAGTAAACTCATTTGCTCTTTTCAAAATGTATGAGGACTGTATCATTTTTGTTTTTTAAAAGGCGTGAGTTCTCTAGACGCCACCACCCAAACCAGAGACTTGACGAGAGAAGCCCTTGAGGAATGTGGAAAGTAGCCCTTTGGGTCTAGGACCTGTCTCTATGTGGGTGGGGGCTAGGCTTTCCAGGTGGTGGACGGAGCGGCAGGATGGCCGCGGCTGCCCACCGGGCCTGGACAGGTGCCAGAAGCCAGGCTGGGTGTGGGATGCAGCCGTGAACAAGACAGACGTGGCCCCTGACACCTTGGGGCTCGGGGCCCCGGACCGTCGGCCTGAGGCTGGGTGGCTGTCCCTGTCCTCCCACCCCACCTCTGCCGAGCTGTGACCATTTGAGGATGGCATCGTGGGGGCGTGCGTGTGTGTGGCATGCGCCCACCTTCCCAAGTTCATGTGGACGGGGGGAGCAAGCCCGTCTTACTGCCTTCAGGGGCACCCCAGTGCCATTTGGGATCTTAGGCTGTGTTCTCTGGGGTGCATGTTGAAGAGGTCGATCGCCGCTGGGGACAGATCCCACGTCTCCAGGGTGAGGACTCTGCTCGCTGAGGGGCGAGGAGGCCTCAGATGCAGGGCTGGGGACAGATCCCACGTCTCTGGGGTGAGGACTCTGCTCGCTGAGGGGCGAGGAGGCCTCTCAGATGCAGGGCTGGGGACCTTCTTGCCCTGGCTCGTCGCTGCGCTGGCTCCTGCTGCACAGAACCCCTCTTGCCCCCGCCAGAGCTCCCCTGCTTGTTCACACCTTGGGTCTCTTCCTGCATGGCCATCGGACAGCTTCCCTGAGGAACAGGTGCCATGTCCCTGGATCCTGACGCAAGCAGAATCGGGGCCAGACGTCTGTGGCCCATCTGTGAGAACTTCCTGGGGTTGCCCAGCTCTCTGAGCACCCCTCTTAGGGGTCATGGCTGTCACCCCGGAACTCCTGGGTGTTCTCATTTCTCTGCTTCTGATTTGTGAAGGTGAAACCGAAAATGAGGGAGGAGAGGGAAGGCAGCTAGGGGCTTAGTGCATGGGGTTGGGAAGGGTGGGTGGATGGATGGATGGATGGACGGACGGACGGACGGACGGACGGACGGACGGGCGGGCGGACAACCAGATGGACAGATGGATGGATGGATGACCAGATGGATGGATGGATGACCAGATGGATGGATGGATGGATGGGTGAACTGACGGATGGATGAGTGGAGAGGGTGTCTAAGGAGACGGCCAGCCTGTGGCTCACAGGTGTGTCCCTGACCAGGTGCCTGGGCAAGCTCAGAAGAGAGCCAGGTGTGTCAGGCCAAGGTGGAAGGAGCCTGCTGCGGACCAAGAGGGCATGGCTGTGAGGAGGGTGTGGGGGAAGTGCCAGGAACACTGGTGGAGATTCAGGGACTGTCTGACAGCCCCGGAGCTCTGTGGTAGGCTCACCTGTCTGAGAAGCTCCGCCTTAGGCGTGGCTTTCATGTGCAAAGAAGACAAATAGACCCACGCTGGGCAGGTGCTCTGGAAGGGCACGCCTCTGAGACCTCACGGCCAGGGGGTGGGCCACAGACCCCCGACGCTGCCTCAGGTGACAGCTGATCAGGGGAGCGTTTGCCCACCTTGCGGCCGGCTCGACCCTTCCTAAGAGGAGCTGGCCACGACGTTCTTTGTGCCCTTTAAAGGAGCCTCCCGGGCCCGGGGAATGCCTTTTGGGGGCGCTTTCTGCAGCTCCAGCACTGTGTCTTCAGGAGAAGGGTGTGGCCCTCTAGTCTCCCACAAAGAGCTGCTTGTGCCCAAGGCGCCTGCCTCCCCCCTGCCCCCCTTTATTGACTGGCAGAACCTTCCAGGGCCCTCTCGGCCTGTCTGGGCCCCTGCTGGGAGGAGCAGGTCTGTCGTGGAGCCCTGCTGGAGCCTGAGCCTGAGTTCGTGTCTGCTCACAGTTGGCTGCCCTGGCACTGGACTTGGGGCCTGTGCCAGGCCCGTGATGCTTTGCAGCCCTCCAGGGAGCGGCTCGGCCGTCGGGGGTCTCCTGGCCGTGGCCTCCCCGTAGCCATGTTGGGGGAAGGTAGCGAGCCTGAGGGGGCCTCCTCCCCAGGACCCTAGGATTTGCTGTGAACTAAGAATCCTTGGTGCTGACTCATTTTCCTCACGCCTGAGGTCAAGGCCACCCTTAGCCCAGCAGGTAAACTTGGGCCCTAGATTCCAAATGCATATATGCCGAAGACAATAAAGCTTAGCTCACCTAGCAGCCAGAGCCGGGAGCCCAGGGGCCTTGAGAAGCCGTTGCCAAGGCCCTGAGCGGCTCTGGCGTGGCCCCCGGTCCCCTGAGCTGGTGCGGGGTGCCAGGCGGTCTAGCTCACTCCAGGAGCAGCCATAGGGCTGGTCTCACCCCCGCCGCCCACTTCCCCATTGATGGGGGGCTTGTCCCTCCCTTCTGGAAGGTCACGGCTCCCCACGCCCCTGGCCCTGGCAGCTGTGGGCGGCCCGCGCCAGCCAGGCTGTGCACAGACACCGCCGCGCCTACCCCGAGCACCTGATGGGGCCCTCGGTCACGCTGGGCCGACGTCGCATGGCACCGAGCTCCCCGTAAACAGCGCTGTTATCTTCTGCCGCCGTCCTGTGGGCCGTGTCCTGTACAGCAGCCAGCACAGGGGCGAGGCTGCAAAGTGCCGCTGTGTGTTTTTACTTCCCCGCTAGCGAGTGTTTATCCTCGCCCTGGCGGCTCCCATGGAGGGCACATGAGTCACCAGCAGGCCGCCCTCCGGGTCCTCACCCGCTCCGCGGCCTGCCCTGGCTCCCACGCAAGCTCCCCTGCCTTCCCCGAGACCAGGGAGCCCGCCTGGCCTTCCCAGGCTAGAAGGGGGCTCTCCAGGCCCCGAGAAGGGGCTGGGGACCTGGGGTCTCTGGGCCAGCTGTGGGACCCTCCCGGGCAGGGCGGCGTCTGAGAGAATGGGGGTCTGGCCTTCGACCCTGGGCTCCTCTGCCCGGGGCCCGCTCTCTGTTCCCCTGCGTCCCAGGGCTGCAGGGGGACGCTGAGCCCCCAGGAAACTGGCCAGCCTGCACTCAGGCAGCCCCAGCGGCCCCAGCCTCAGGACATGGGCCTCACAAATGGCAGCAGCCTCATTTTACAGATGGGCAAACTGAGGCACAGTGGGGAAGCGGTTTAGAGTCTCCCCGCGGGTTCCTGTGGAATAAGAACCTGGGCTTTGTGGGACACGAGCTGCCTGGGATGAGGGTGGTGGTGAGGGGAGCTGGGCTGTCTAGGGGCTTGCTTTGCTTTGGGGGGGGCCACGGTATATCTCCTGGTCCTGGATGTGCGTGGCTCCTGTGTGCCCCCCGCGTGCCCAAGCCCCTTCCCCCGGCCCTCCGAGCTTCCGGAACGTGGCCCAGGCTTGGCGAGGCGGCGCTCCCGTGTGCTGGGAAGCCCTTCTCCAGCCAGCGTCTTGCTCGGCTGTGAGAGGCTGTTTCCTCGCCCGCTCCCCACGCTGGCTGGGTTCCACGGGCCTGGCACTGCCGTCCTGACGGTAAAATAACCCTGTGGCCGCAGAGATGCAGCTCTCAGGCTCGCAGCTTCCGGATGGCTCTGTGGCCGCCGCCACCGTCTGCCCTTCGTTTCCGCCTGGGGCCCCGGGGGGCGTGGTCCTAGTCCCTGCCGGGGACTCCGGAGCCACCCCCCCGCCCGCCAGGCCTGTCGGATACCAGCCTGCGTCTCGGTTTTCACCAGCTTCTCGAAGCTCTCGTGCGGCATTTCCAGCTTTGTCCGAGTTTGAGATGTTTTTCCAGTGGGGCCACTTGGAAACGGTGCCCACGGCTCTGGCTTCCCGGCCTGGCCCGTGAATCAAGCCTTGTCTTCTCACCTGGCAGCCGGGCAGGAGCGAGATTTGGCCAGAATGGGGCTGTTTTCACACCGAGGGTCCAGTTGGGGGGCTGTCAGGAGACCCCTGAAAGGTTTGGTGGTTTCTTTGTTCTGGGTGGAGCCAAGAGGAGTCGTGTGCGCTCAGCTCTGCCCGCTCGTGTGCTTGGGAGCTTTGGAATGATCGAAGCCGCAGCAGGCTGGCTGTCTCCCGCCAGCCCTTCTACCCATCACGGATGCAGAAACGGCTCCAAAACCATTAGCGTCCTCGTTAATGGCCCCTCCCATGCCTGCCGCCTGTCTTTGAACCAGGAGATTCCTGGGAGGGCCGGGCCTCCTCCCACCCACATGGGGTCTGGCGCACAGTAGGGGCTCAGCAGACAAGGCTGCAGTGGGGTCAGGGTGCCGCCCTGCAGGTGGGTGTGGGAGGGTCCGAGCTGCAGAGCACATCTGTCAGGGAGAGCTGGGGTCAGTGTTGACTCTCCAGTGCGCCACGGAGGAGGCTGGGCTCGCCCTGTTGCCTTTGTAAAAAATTTATTTATTCAGGTCCCTGAAAATGTGCTTCTGGAAGGGAGGAGCGGTGCTGCCTCAGGGCTCAACGGGAGTGGATTGTGTGTCTCTCCTGGGCAGCCTCGCAGAGGACTGTACGAGCCAGCTCCGGTGCAGCGCTTACTGCTTCCTCCATGGCTGCTGTAAGAAATGGCCGTGAGCTCAGTGGCTTCAGCCCTCCCAGCTTCCCTCTGAGGGCTCTGGAGGGCACAAGGCCTAAAATCAAGGTGTGGGGCCTGCGTTCCTCCTGGCAGCCCTCGGAGGGCCCGGCCCCGGGCCTCTCCTGGCTTCTGGAGGCCGCCCGCCCGCCGGGGCCCCCGCCCCTCTACCCTCAAAGCTGGCAGTGCCGCCTCTGCCGCTCTGGCTCATCTGCCTCTTTCCATCTTTTGAGGACCCTTGTTAGTCCACCTTGTAATCCAGGTAACAGCCTCGTCTCCAATTCCTTAACTTTGCCACACCTGCAAAGTCCCTTTTGCCAGGTAAGGCACTGCAGCCACAGGTTCTGGGGCCGGGGCTGGCACCTGGGGGTCCCTCCCAGCTCGGGGTCACCGTTGCCTCTGTGGGGCCGCTCGGGTCTTTTCGGGCGTGCCCTCCTGGCTGCCAGGCCTCCGTCCTTTCTCCCCTTCTCCCCGTGGTCCTTGGCCCAGGGAGGGCGTGGACCCCCTTGGGAAGAAGGGGCTGCTTTGCACTTGTGCAGTCTCGCCTGTCATCCGTGAGGTCAAGTAGCCTCCGACCGGGCCTCGGCCATATTGAGCGCCCGCTGTGTGCTCAAACTCTAAGGAGCTCATGGTCTAGGAGGGGCTGGGGGATCTCGGCCATGGAGACCAGCAGATGGGAACTCTGGGGACCCCGAGGAAGAGGCGAGAGGACGTGACGCCCAAGGCGAGCCTTGAGGCAGCTGGGTCAACTGGGAAGGAACTGGAAGGGCATTCCAGGGCAGGGAACAGCATGAGCCAAGGCACAGAGGCAGCCTGGGGGCCTGGCCCAGAGCGGTGAGAGAGGCGCTTCAGAAGCCTGCCTGGGACGTGTGTGCGGAGCGCCGGGAGTGTGGATGTGAACCTGCGTGAGAGGGCGACCCTGGCTGTGAGTGGGGCAGGCCCTCAGGCTGGTGTGGTTAAGGGAGCCGGCTGCCAGGGTTCAAATCCCAGCTCTGCCTCTTCCTTGCTGTGTGGCTTCGAGCAAGTCTCTGGGCCTCTCTGGGCCTCAGTTTCAGCGTCTAAGAAATGGGGCTGCTAGTAGCAGCTCCCTCACAGGGTTGTTGTGAGGATTAAATGAGAATCTGTGCGGAAAGTACACAGAACAGAGCTTGGTGCATAGATTTCAGAAAGTACCCATAGCCGCTGTTGTTATCATCCAGATTATTATCATCATCATCATCCGGGTGAGAGCAGCAGGCCTGGGGGCGGGCAGAGGGAGGACATCTCAGGCCCTTAAGTGGGCGGAGCTGACTGTGCACTTGGCTTTCTAAACTCTATTCCCCACCCCTGGCCTCAGCTGCCCACTCCCGCCGCCCTCAGCTGAGGTCGCTGTGGTTGCTGGAAGGAGCCTCACCTGGGTGCTGGGTGCTGGGTGCGGGGGGTGGGGACCAGACGGCGGCCCCTCAGCTTTACTGGGGGCCACGAGCAGGGTAGGTGTGGGGAGCAGACAGCAGCCTGAATGAAAGCAGGTAAGTGCTGTGGCAGATCAGGGTGTGTGAGGGTGTCACTGGGGGGCCTGCCTTGCGTGGGGGGTCCGGGAAGGTGCAGTGGGCGCTGCTGCGGCTCCTCTTTCCCGGGCTGTGCTCCCAGCCCCCGGCTGGCTGCGGTGGCGCAGCTGTTCTCCCTGGAGAGGGCCCGCCTGGGGCTCCCCGGGGCACCAGGCCGAGCTGCTCTCCAGCTGCAGCCCTGGCTCTGCTTGGCAAATGCCCTGCACGGTCCTGCTGCCCTCGTTCGCCTTCCCTGACTGATGCGCCCCCAGTGACTGACCTTCACAGGAATCCCGGAGCCCCGTCTCAGGCCCTGCTCCTACACAGAAGGCCTCTGAGCCGATGAGGAGGAGCCGGCTAAGGGCGAAGGGGGCGGCGGGAGGGTCCCAGGCAGTGGGAGGGAGAGGTCGGTGTCGTAGGTGCGTGGGGCAGGGCGGGGCGTTGGCAGGGTGCTGGAGATGGGACGACCCGGAAGTGAACAGAGTGGGCAGAGCCTTCTTTGGCCTGAGAGGCGGGAGCCCAGAAGAGATCCAAGGCGTCAGGAGTGGGTCTTTGTCCTCAGAGAGAACAAGACCCTGGCGGCCAGAGGGAGGGAAGGAGGCCAGGCTGGGGCCCCCAGGGGGGCAGCGGAGGCTTAGAGGGAGGTGAGACGCACCGACCTGCTTCTTTGCCTCTGGGAATGGAGCCTTGTCCTCAGAAGCCTGATTCCCGGTGCACTTGGGTCCCCTGGCGTTGCTCAGCAGGCTGTGTTCCCTCTCACTCAGCCGCACGGAGGGAGCCCAGGGGAGGCCGTTTCCCACACCCCAGGGAGAGGGCCCACAGGGGACAAGGCGCCGGGAGAAGAGCCAGGACTCGTGCCCTCCCTGGCCAGGAGGCCTGGCTGGCTGCAGGAGACGCAGAGCCGGGACACGTGCTTTGGGGGCTCCCCCGGCCCCCAGGGCCTAGAAGCGCTGTCATTTGGGGTCGACCGGGAGGCGCGGCGGGCTGGGCTGCAGGCCGGAACCTCGTTCCAGGGTGCTAGGACCCTCTGGAAAGCGGCATCCCCTAATCAGCCCGGTCCAATAGGACTTTCTGCGCCGGCCAGTGTGGTGGGGTCGCACCAGCACCCTGTGGCGACTGAGCACTTGAAATAGAGCAAGTGTGACCGAGGAGCTGAAGCTTTGATTTTGCTTCACTTGGTTAGTTTCGGTGGCTAGAATCCCAGAAATAGATGGGTGCGTGTGGGCACCCGGAGGGCTTCAGGAGGGCGTGCCTGCCTCTCAGAGGCAAGACGTTTGGGTGTGTGTGACACACCACCACACGGCTTCAGGGGCAGGCTCGCTCAGGCCGGGGCTAAGGCAGGTGTTGACGTGAGAGGGAAGACGGGGATTTTAAGGATGAGGTAAGCTAAGCGTGTGGCTGGCATGTGGATGCAGTGGGAGCGGAGGAGTGGGCAGTGGCCTTCAACTGTCCACCTTGGCTCCCACAGGGGAGGCAGGGAGGTCTCAGCAGGCAGAGCAGAGGCAGCGGCCTGGGGGCTTGGTGGCCCCTGTGCCCAAAGGGGTGGGCTTGTGGGATGCTGTCAAGTGTGGGGGCCCCAGGTCACCCCCTTGGCCCTTCAGATCACATCTCAACTGCCACTTCCTCAGGGAAGCCCTCCCTGATTTCCTGTGGGAAGGCCCTCTCAAGGACCTCTCCTTGACAGCCTTCACCATGGCTGTATGTGGGAATATTTGAGAGACTGGTCAGGGGTTCAGGCAGCCGGCTCCAGGGCGTGAGACCATCTTCCTTTACCGTGGTAACCACAGTACAGGTCCCAGTGTCATCACATAGTAGGTGCTCAGTAAATGTGTTGAACGAAAGAACCACAGCTGTGTTGGTCAAGTTGGTTTGTAGCATCAGATGCATCTCTGCCCCCAAATTGCACAAGTGGCATTAGGTCCCCTGAGCGTATTCGAGCACACGATGTGGGTGCATGTAGTTGCAGCAGAAGAGGACAGAGATGGGAGCTCGCAGGGGGACAACTACTCTACCAGCATAAGTTAGGTCATGCTGCGTAACAAGCATTCCCAAATCTCAGTGGCTTAAAACAGCCAAGGTTTCATTTTGGCTCTCACTACGTGTTCATCACGGATCGTCCAGGACGTCCAGGCAGGAGGTGCCGAGTGCCTAAGGCTGACAGAGAAGGCAGCATCTTTAGCTGGAACTAGTCGATGATGGGCTGGTGTTAACAGCTCCCGTGCTGACCATTGAGTAACGGGAGAGAAATAGGAGAAAGAGCTGAGGTCGGGTTTGCGGAGGTGTGAGGGGCCCTTGCCTCGAGTCGTGGCGTGTAGCTGGGGTCAGAATGACTCTGACTAAAGAAACTGAGTGAATTATGGGGTGAAGTTGCAGCAGAACCCTGGGGAGACGGCCAAGAGCTACTTTAAAAGCTTTTAGAGAAAGTTCCTGATTTCTGCTTCAAAACACCTGCTTTTCTAGGCCCTACCTAGGGCTTGGTGTCACCGAAGGACTGGAGTAGATGGAGGGACTGTCCAGGCAGTGGGGGCAGGGAAAGCAGGGCCGCAAGGCTGAGCGTGGGGTGGCGCGTGCTGGGGAAGGCACGGGGCTGGGGCAGCAGGAGTGGGAGACCTGTGTGATTGGAGTCGGCGTGGGGCAGACAGCAGTGGGCCAGGCCTGGGGGAGACGTGGAGCGTAGGATGGGGTGGGCAGGGTGCTTCGGACACGTCCCCGTCCCTGAGAGGAGAGCTGGGGGGCGGCCCCTGACTGTGTCCGTTGGCAGTGGAATTAGTGGACAGACTTCAGACCAGACCAGAGAAAGAGCTTGCTGGCACTTCAGCTGTGGGAGGACTTGGAGGATTTCTTTGCGCCTCTCTCAGGGGCTCTTTTCTGAGGGGGCGTTTTCACTCTAGCATTCCCTCCGCACTCCTTGTCAAGAGTCTTCCAGGTGCAAGTGGCAGAAAGGTAGCGCACGTTGTCTTAAGGCACAAGATGAAGTTGCTCACAGCTGAAGAATGCTGGGTTAGCTTCAGGCATGGCTCGATCTAGGCATCCAGGCACCTTCCTCCCTGCTTTCCTCTCTGGATTGGTTCTCCTCTAGTGGGGGCCATCTGGGGCCCCAGGAGGTCCCCTCCATGCTCGGCCACCTCAGGGTGGCTTTCCCTGTAGCTCTGGTAGAAAACCCAGGTGGATCCTCAGCAGCCCAGCTTGGGTCATGTGTCCTGGCCTGTGCCAGCCATGGCCACTAGGGCGGTGCAGTGCTGTTTCCAGACGAGTTGGTGCTGGGGGCCTCCATGGGGCGGTGACCACGACACCACACAGCTATGTAACCCTGCCCCTGTGACTCTCTCCGCAGCCCCCTGCCTTCCTCCAGAATCCCCCAGCACTCGAGATGAGGCCCCGGATGCTGCCGGTGTTCTTTGGGGAGAGCATCGAAGTGAACCCAGAGCCCACCCACGAAATCCGGTGAGTGGGGCCGCCGGGCTCGCCGGGCTGGGGAGGGGGCGTGGGCCTGATGAGGTGACCGGGCGGCGGCCGTGTCTCAGCAGAGACAGACTGACGCGACTGCGCCCGCCTGCGTTCACCCGCTGCCCCAGCTCGGCTCGTGGTTGCTTTAAACCCAGCCCCACGGGCCAGGACATTTGGAAATGATCGGCAGAGCCGCTCTCCCACCTATGGCGGCTCCCTCTTCCTTCTAGTCCTGCCAGGGTTTTAGTATCTGTAACCAAACCACCTCTGCAACTTGGGATCCTCTTTTCACTGTTTCCCAAGTGTTTCCGAGTTGCTGTGTGTGCTGCGTGACTGGGGGGGGCCCTTGTGTCCCTGAAAGTGTGCTGGGCGCCTCCACGTGACTCTGGATTTCTGACTTGAGATGACAGGAGCCTTTCTTGGGAGACTTGCCCCCGTTCCGGGGCTCTGGGGCTCGGGTCCAGGGGCTGGCGGGGTCTGGGGTCCTGGCTGCATAGCCCGGGGCCCCCGCCAGGCTGGGCCCAGCAGCTCTGCATGTGGTCCCAGGGGACAAATGGGCCTGCTTGACATTTCTTTCCTTCTAAAACTGCCTCATTTTACTTTTAAAAAACACTCACCAAAGTTATATTATCCGAGGCCCCAGCTGGGGTGGGTGAGGGCCGCCTTGCCTCTCTGGGGCGGTTTTTTTGTGTTATTACTTTTTTAATTTTAGAGTAGTTGTAGGTTTACAGAAAAATCATGTAGGGAGTGTGAGCCCTCCTATACTCGCCCGCCCCCAGCACACACACAGTTCCCTGTTGTTCACATTTTGCATTAGGTGCTCTTGTGACAGTTGATGAGCCAATATTGCTGTCACTATATTTATTAACCGAAGTTTACACGAGGGTTGACGTGTTGTGTTGGACAGTTCTATGAGTTTCTAAATGTTTTATTGTGGTAACGTTTGCAACTTCAGGAACCACTTCCCCACGTACAGCCCAGTGGTGTTAACTGCACCCGCGTCGCGCCGCCGTCCCCGCGTCCGTGTTCCCAGGCAGAGGCTCGGGGCCTGCCGAGCACGCGCGCCCCCGCCCCGCCCCCACCCCGCTTGAACGCCGGTTTCTGGCTCTATTTTCCGCAGCTCTGGGAGCAGAGTTGGGGGGCACCGAGGCAGTGAGTCACTCTTCTGGGGGGTGTCGGGAGTACTTTCCTGGGAAATTAATTTTCATATCATTTCAAGCTTAGAGCAAAGTGACAGGAAGAGTACAAGGCACGCCCATGTAGCTGGCGCCCAGCTTCACCAGCGCTTTGCCTTTTGCCCTGTTAGCGTTCGCAGGCGCTCTCTTTTCCAATAGGAAGCTTCCTCCGAGCCATTTGAGGGTAGGTCGCGGAAACCCTGCCCCTGCAGTGTGTGTTTCCTGAGGACAGGGACGTTCTCTACATAATGACGTACTTGTCGAGGTCAGGAAGCCGCATGCTGAAGCCTCGCCGCGCATCCACGCTTGACGCTCAGATTTCGTCAGCTGTCCCGGTAACGTCCTTTAGAACGCATGTTCCCAGCTCGGGCTCCAGTCCAGGATAGTGCTCTGCGCTTGTGGGTGGGCTTAGACATGGGGATTTGCCGTCTCACGGTTTTGGGGGCTAAACGTCCGCAGTCAGGGTCTCGACAGGCCGTGCTCTCTCCTGGCACCCGTGTCGTCCTGCTGCCTGCGCGCCGCCACCCTGGGGCCCTCGGCTTGTGTCCCTGCTTCTGGTGCTTGGCTTCTCCTGGCTTCTGCGCAGTCGCCCGCGTTTCCCCTGCTTGCAAGGCCTCGGTCACGCGGCCCCCGGCCCACCCCAGTTCCCGTTGGCCTCACCTAAAATCGGGTCTTGAAGGGGCTATTTACAGATGAGGCCACACCGTAACCGAGGGCCGGTGCGCAAACGGGCTCACACCTGCTGGGCGCCAACTGACGCTTGGAGGCGTCATTCGTGGGGGCCGTGAGCCCGTCCCCAGGAGTCTGCTGAGCTGGACCAGTCCCTCGGCCTCCCTCTCCCCTCTTGACCTGGACGTTTCTGAAGCCCCAGGCCAGCGTGTCTGAGACGCCCGCTGAGCGCTCGGTCCCTGTTCATGGCGCCGCAGCCCTGACCCCGGGGGCGGCCTCACCCCCTGCTGCCCTCTTCCCTCCCCAGCTGCAACTCCGAGGTCAAGTACGCCTCGGAGAAGCACTTCCGTGACAACGTCTTCTGTGCCCCCGTGCCCACCGTCACGGCCTACAGCGAGACTATCGTGGCCGCGCCCAACTGCACATGGCGGAGCTACCGCAGCCAGCTGACCCTGGAGCCGCGCCCGCGCGCCCTGCGCTTCCAGAGCACCACCATCATCTTCCCCAAGCATGCCAGGAGCACCTTCCGGACCACCCTGCACTGCCGCCTGGGCCGGCCCAGCCGCTGGTTCGCCTCCAGCGTGCAGCTGGCGCTGTGCGAGGAGCCCCGGCCCCGCCTCCTGGGCACCGAGCGGCTCTAACGGAGCTGGGGCAGCCCCTGGGTGGCGGGTGGGGTGGGCGCCCCAGGGAGGGGCCGTGAGGACTGACTCCGTGGGCTGGGCCTAGGCCCTGGGTGGGAAGAAGACGGGCCACGGGGCCGGCGAGAGACGAAGCTGTGCCTGCCGCCTGCCCCGGCCCAAGCCCCGGGCTGCCGCCCCGTTCCAGTGTGGAGGACGCAGTAAATGCATCTATTTTATCAGCATGTTAAAGTGGCGAGGCAGTGTGGACATTGACTGCAGAGTACAGGGACGGGGATGTGCGCCACGAGCTGGTGGCCGCCTCGGCAGCCCCGGGCGCCGCGGCTCTGGGCCTCTACTTGAGGGTGAGGGAGGAGGCGTGTGCCTGCGGCGTGCCCTGCCGCCCCGTCCGTCCAGGGCTGCTGGCCCTGCCGCCTAGGCCGTGTGTGAGGAGAGAGGGCTGCCGCCCAGCCCCCGCTGCTGGCGAGGCCTTCTCCTAAACAGTGCCGGGAGGCCCAGGGTCCTGAGGTGCTGTGCTCGTTATGCTGTGGGGAGGCGGGGCACCGTCCCCGTGTCCAGGGCCTGCAGCCTAGTCCATCAAATTGAGGCCTTGAACTCGGCGTCCAGGGGCTCCCACCGCCACCTGCCCGAGCAGCACCTGTGGGGCCCAGGGCTCTCGAGTGTCAAAGCTGAGCTCTCAGACGTGTCGGCTGCCCCCCACCCCCCATGTGAGGCCGGGTCTGGACTGAGTTCAGCCCTTGGATTCAGTGCAGGGGGCTTCTGCCACCGGACTTGCTGGATCCCATGACGACGGGGGAAGGGCCTGAACCGTCACCCCCATACTGCTGCGGGGCTCACCCTGGGTGTCGTGAAAGGACAAGCGAGACGGGACACTGCCTTGTGCTCTCTGGGACGAGGGGGACATGGCTGGGGGCTGCCTGGCCAGTGAGGGGCCAGGGCGAGCACCGCAGAGTGACCTCTCCTCCCCTCTCTCAGCCCAGTGGACTTGGCGGTCAGGGGCTGTCCCTGCCACTGCCCTGGCCACTCCCCTACCTGGGCGCCATCTGCCTCCATGGCGGGGGGGTGGGGGGCGGCTTGCAGCTCATGTCCAGTAGAGGCAAAATGACCAATATATTTTTATATATCTACGCAGATGGTGGTTTTCTCTCCACAGTGATGCTTTCTGATTAACAAGTAACTTAAGAAATTGATGATCTTAATAAAGTAGACCAACCCAAAGAGGCTCCGCTTGTGTTTCTGTGGTGCTCAGACACGGCCTGGGTGGAGGGAGGGCTTGGCTTTACCTCGCGGCCCTTCTTTCTTCCTGCCCAGGCTAGTTGCCGAGACTTGGCCGCCCTTCTGCTCAAACCGGGGGCAGGGAGGCACCTCCGAGGCCTCGGGCCCGGAGCCCTGGCCCTTCCATGCTCCATAGCCTCTTGTGCACCGGCTCCTCCCGGAAGAGCACATTAACAAATGCAGAGGCCCAGGCCTCACCCAGGGGCTGGGATTCGGAGGGAAGGTCTGGGGGCGGCGGGCAGCAACCTGCATTTTCTGCCTCTGTGCACTCCACAGCTCGGGGCCCAGCCGACAGCCCTGCCCGGTCCCTGGCGGCCCCGGCTTCCTCTCAGGGCAGGTGGCTGGGGCGTGTGTTACGACTTGTTTCTGCTGCTCCCGCCCGCATTCCTCGGAGGGGCCGCTGGGGCCCCGATCAGGAGTGCAGTTAGGGAGACCTGGGCAGCCGCGGGTCGGAAAATCACACCGAGGTTTGCTCCAGGGCTCTGGAGCTGGCGGGGTGGCGGTGTGTGCCTGCCTTTTGATGTGGCCGCCCTCTGCAGGGGACAGAGCACCCAAAGGGACGGGTCGGCGTGGAATGGGCAGGGCTAGTTGTGACCCCCTCGGGTCAGAATCGTGGCCTGGCAGTGTGCAAAATAATAATTTACCAAAAAATTACTGCATTTATTTTATTTATATAAAGAAGAATTTCTATTAGTCTTAAATCATGTTACAGCTATAACATTTTATAAATCACAGTTTATATAAATTGTTACTTGATTTACAGATAATATAATAAGTTGACGTGATAAATATAGGAAATCATAAAATAAACTTCTTTATAAAACATAACTCTTTTAGCTGACTCAGAGAGAGCTCCTTATAATCCTGGTCCTGTGGTAAGCATTTCCTGTGGTCTTGCTCATTTCATTGTCACAACCATCCTCTAAGATGGGTGCTGCTTTAGCCCCAATTTACAGAAGAGAAAAGCACAGAGAGGTTAAGTAGCTTGCCCAAAGCCACGCAGCTCTGAACCTAGGAGCCCAGCACTCTGACCCACTCTGCTACCCTGCAGGTTGGACTTGGCCCGGATGGAAGATGACCCCTGAAAGGGCAGGAGGAGGTGAAAGCCAGGAGGGGCAAGGCCAGGGACAGGTTTATGAGGACATACCTTGAGGCCTCTGTGGGGACCAGCCGGGCACAGATAGAGCCACAGGAGCCCCAAGATGAGATTTTATAAAGTTGTCTCACATGACCATTGGGATGCACAAGTCCAAGTTCAGCAGGGCAGGCTGCAAGCCAGGGACACCAATGAAGGTCCTCGTTGAATTCCCTAGGAGACGCTGGCTGTCTGAACTAGAGGTGGGGGTTCTCTCTCTCAATGCTGAAATCACTTCTTTTAAGGCCTTCAGCTGACTGGATGAGACGCCACTCGCTGCTGCCGGCAACCTCCTCCATTGATTGTCGATGTCACCGGCCATCCATGCAGTCGACTCGCTAGTGACTAAAGCCCATGGAATGTCTTTGTATTCCAGTTAGCCCAGTGCTGACTGGCACCCTTACCCGGCTGAATTGACACGTGGGCCTAACCTTCATAGTCCACCCCTTGTCGCTTGTCGCTTGGCAGCCATACACATTGCCTTAAACCATGCTTAGTCTCTAAATAAAAACAACAGACATATCTATATACATATATATTTTTCCCACCTAACAATACTCAACTGTCCTGCATACAACCAGAAACGCACTAAATCCTTCCGGAAGAGGGTACAAGTCGTTGGGTAAAATTTAGTCTTAAACTCGGCATCCTTAAATACTACGACATGAAAATAATACAACTTATGTCATTTGATCAGGGAAGAAAACACATATTCATTTTATGTACATATACAAACATACTCAAGGACGAAATATCCACGACCATTACAGTCCTCGTTTCTGTAACTGGTCACGTGGTCGAAGTTTGTGTTTATCACCACCTTCCAACACCCATTCCATGTTCCCGTTACCCTCAGCGAGCACTGCAGCTGGCCGTGGTTCTCTGCCTGGTGGGGTGACCCACACTTTCATTCCTGAAGGTTCTGGGCCACTGTTAGTCCTGCCTGGATTGGGTTGTTGCAGTTTTCCATTGGCTTTAATCACAGGACATGGCAGTGCTAAGCGATGCCCTAGGGGATCTCCTGTGTTCCAGGCACACTCTTCTTCACCTCCATTGTGTAGGTGCAGTCCTATTTCCCCTTGACAGTCAGAATCGGTCACCCCAGCCAGGACAGCAACTCCCTTCTTTGCCTGTTGATTCAGAGGCATGAGGAGCCCAAAGTGGCCAGGTGGCAGCCGTAACTTCCGGTTCAATGGAATCATTGTGTTCCCTGGTGGCAGCAGTCCTCCTTTTGGAACTGAGACCTGTAGACCAGCAGAGCTTAAGGTTGCAGGGACAGGAAGCAAGAATTCCCCTAGTGGATCACTGAGGGTAATCGTGAGTGGTGCCACTCCCATTTCCACCCCTTGATTCCTGGACCCATGAATCCTGGCTATGGGAGAAACAGCACCATAGAGAGGACGCTGATTCAGAGCACACACAGCCTCCTGGAGAACCTGCCCCAGCCCTGCAAGGTATTGCCACCGAGTTGGCAGCGTGAATGAGCCTTTAAAAGGCCATTCCGTGGTTCTATCCATCCAGCTGCTTCAGGGTGATGGGGAACATGGTAGGACCAGTGGATTCCACGGGCATGTGCCCATTCCTGCACATCATTTGCTGTAAAGTGGGTTCCTTGATCAGATGTGAGGCTGTGTGGAACGCCATGGCGATGGATGAGACATCCAGTATGTCCTATTATGGCAGTTTTGGCAGAAGCATTGTGTGTGAGGAAGGTAAACCCGTACCTTGAGTATGTGTCTCTTCCAGTTAGAACAAATTGCTGCCCCTTCCATGATGGAAGTGGTCCAATGTAGTCAACCTGCCACCAGGTAGCAAGCTGATCACCTCGGGGAATGGTGCCATATCGGGGACAGAGTGTGGGTCTCTGCTGCTGGGCACTCAGCAGTGGTAATAGCCAAGCCAGCGTTGGTGCGTGGAAGTCCATGTTGCTGAGCCCATGCATAACCTCCATCCCTACCACCGTGGCCATTTTGATCATGAGCCCATTGGGCAATGACAGGAGTGGCTGGGGAAAAAGACTGAGCATTAGCCACAGAGCGGGTCATCTTATCCACTTGATTATTAAAATCTTACTTCTGGTGAGCATTCAAAAGGGACACAAATGTCTTCATGTTTTTTGCCCACTCAGAAAGGTTTATCCTCATACCTCTTCGTCACCAATTTTTCAATCATGTTCCTTCCAAGTCCCTGACCATTCAGCCAAACCATTGGCAACAGCCCATGAATCAGTGTACAAACACATCTCTGGCCACTTCTCCTTTCAAGCAAAATGAACAACCAGGTGCACTGCTCAAAGTTCCACCCACTGGGAGGATTTCCCCCACCACTGGGAAACATTGGTCCTTCAGGGATGTCCCAGAAAGGGGCTGCAGTGCTGCAGCTGTCCACTTCCTGGTGGTACCTGCATATTGTGCAGAACCATCTGTACACCAGTCCTGAGTTTTCTCTTCCTCAGGCAACTGATTATAGGGAACTACCCAAGAGGCCATGGCTGTGGGCTAGGAAAGAGAAGGTAATGTGGCAGGGGTGGAGGCCATGGGCATTTGGGCCACTTCCTCATGTAACTTACTTCTGCCTTCAGGACCCACTCGAGCCCTATGTCATATATACCATTTCCATTTTATGATGGGGTGCTGCTGTGCACACCCAACTTTATGGTTTGGTGTCTTAGACAATACCTAGCTCATGATAGGCACCTCAGGTCTCATGGTAACTTGGTGGCCCATGGTTAAGCATTCAGTCTCTACCAAGGCCCAGGTAGCAGGCCAAAAGCTGTTTCTCAAAAGGAGAGTGGTTATCTACAGAGGATGGCAGAGCTTTGCTCCAGAATCCTAAGGGTCTGCATTGTGACTCTCCTATCGGGGCCTGCCAAAGGTGTCAGACGGCATCTCTGTTTGCCATTGACACTTCCAGCACCACTGGATCTGCTGGATCACATGGCCCAAGTGACAGAGCAGCTTGCACAGCAGCCTGGACCTGCAGCAGAGCCTCCTCTTGTCCCAGTCCCCAATCAAAACTAGCAGCCTTTCTGGTCACTCAGTAAATGGGCCAGAGTAGGGCATCCAGATGAGGAATGTGTTGTCCCCAAAATCCAAAGAGGCCAACTAGGCATTGTGCCTCTTTTTTGGTTATGAGAGAGGCCGGATGCAACAGCGTATCCTTCACTTTAGAAGGAAGTAGAAGGGGTATCTCGACAAGCCCCACACCACTGGGCACCTAGAAATTTCACTGAGGCGGAAGGCCCCTGTATTTTTGTTGGCTCTATCTCCCATCCTCTCTCTCACAAGTCCCTTACCAATATGTCTAGAGTAATTGCTTCTTCTTGCACAGTAGGTCCAATCAGCATGATGTCATCAATATAATGGACCAGTGTGATGTCTTGTTGGAGGGAGAGACGATCAAGTCCCTGTGCACAATATTATGACACAGGGCTGGAGAGTTGATTCCCCTGAGGCAGGACAGTGAAGGTATCCTGCTGGCCTTGCCCGCTGAAAGCAAACTGTTTCGGGTGGTCCTTACTAATGGCAGTTGAGAAAAACGCGTTTGCCAGATCAGCAGCTGCATACCAGGTACCAGGGGAAGTGCTGATGTGCTCAAGCAGTGATAGCACATCTAGGTCAGCAGCTGCAATTGGAGTCACCACCTGGTTAAGTTTATGATAATCCACTGTCATCCTCCAAGATCCATCTGTTTTCTGCACGGGCCAAATAGGAGAGTTGAATGGGGATATGGTGGGAATCACCACCCCTGTGTCCTTCAAGTCCTTTTTGGTGGCACTAATCTCTACAATCCCTCCAGGAATCCAGTATTGCTTTTGATTTACTATTTTGCTAAGTAGGGGCAGTTCTAATGCCTTCTACTTGGCCTTTTCCTACCATAATAGCCCTCACTCTGTAAGTCAGGTATCCATTGTGGGGATTCTGCCAGTTACTGCGTATGTCAATTTCAATTATGAATTCTGAAACTGGGGGGTACCACAGAATGGGTCCAGGGACCCACTGTGAGAGTCCATTTAACAATGTTGTATAGTTTTCTGTGTGCAAGTTCTTTACATCCTTAGTTTATTCCTCGATATTTGTTTCTTTTAGTTGCTATTGTAGATGGGATGTTTTCTTGACTTCCTCCTCAAATTGCTCATTACTAGTGTATAGAAACATTACTGATTCTTGCATGTTGATCTTGCATCCTGCCACTTGACTGATTTCGTTTATTAGCTCTAGCAGATTTTGTTGTAGATTTTTCTGGACTTACTATATATAGAATCATGTCATCTGCAAATAGTGAAAATTCTGCTTCTTCCTTTCCAATTTGGATTCCTTTTATTTCTTTTTCTTGCCTAATTGCCCTAGTGAGAACTTTTAACACAACGTTGAATAAGAGTGGTGACAGTGGGCATACTTGTTTTGTTCCGGATCTTAGAGGGAAAACTT
This sequence comes from Cabassous unicinctus, assembly GCA_029593785.1. NCBI lineage: Eukaryota > Metazoa > Chordata > Mammalia > Cingulata > Chlamyphoridae > Cabassous > Cabassous unicinctus. The sequence goes on along the minus strand of JAQZBX010031279.1, from coordinate 2,925 downwards.
TCAGTCTTTCACCATTGAGTATGATGTTAGCCTTGGGCTTTCATCTATACCCTTTATCATGTTGAGGAAGTTTCCTTCTATTCCCATCTTTCAAAGCATTTTTATCAAGAAAGTATGCTGGATTTTGTCGAATGCCTTTTCTGCATCCATAGAGATCATCATGTGACTTTTCCCCTTCAATTTGTTAATGCGGTGTATTACATTAATTGATTTTCTTGTATTGAACCATCCTTGCATACCTGGAATAAAACCCACTTGATCATGGTGTATGAATCGTTTTATGTGTTATTGGATTCAATTTTCAAGTTAAGGATTTCTGCATCTAAATTCATTAGAGAGATTGGTCTGTAATTTTCTTTTCTTGTAGTTTCTTTATCTGGTTTTGGTAGTAGGGTGATGTTGGCTTCATAGAATGCGTTAGGTAATGTTCCCTGCTCTTCAATTTTTCGGAAGAGTTTGAGCAGGATTGGTGTTAGGGTTTCTGTTGTTGTTGTTGTTGTTTAGTGATTGGTGGAATTCACCTGTGAAGCCACCTGGTCCTGGGCTCTCCTTTACTGGGAGGTTTATGATGACAGAGTCAGTCTCTTTACTGGTGACAGGTCTGTTGAGACCTTCTGTTTCTTCTCGAGGCAGTGCATGTTGTTCTCCTGTTTCTAGGAATTTGTCCATTTCATCTAAGTTGTCTGATTTGTTGACATATAGTTTTTCATAGTATCTTCTTCTTTATTTCTCTGAGCTCAGCGGTGATGTCTCTTCTCTCATTTCTGATTTTATTTATTTGCATCTTCTCTCTTTTTTTGTTAGTCTAGCTAAGGGTTTGTCAATTTTATTAATCTTCTCAATGAACCAGCTTTTGATTTTGTTAATTCTAATGTTTTTTTTTTATTCTGTATTTCATTAATTTCTGCTATAATCTTTGTTCTTTCTTTCCTCCTGCTTCCTTTCGGCTTAGTTTCCTTTTCTTTTTCTAGTTCCTCCAAGTGTGCAGTTAGGTCTTTGATTTTAGCTCTTTCTTCTTTTTTAATGTAGGCATTTAGGGCTGTAGGTCTCCCTCCCAGCACTGCCTTCATTGTATTCCGTGAATTTTGGCATGTTGTGTCCTCATTTTCATTTGTCTCAAGATAGTAACTTATTTCTCTTGAGATTTCTTCTTTGGCCACTGATTGTTTTAAAGTGTGTTGTTTAACATCCATATATTTGTGAATTTCCCAGTTCTCCACCCATTATTGCTTTCTAGCTTCATCCCATTGTGGCCAGAGAGGGAGCTTAGTATAGTTCCAGTCTTTCTAAATTCGTTGAGACTTGTGCTATGACCTAACGCATGGTCTCTTCTGGAGAACGGTCCATGAGCACCCTAGAAGAATGTATAGCCTGCTGTTCCGCCGTGCACTGTTCTGTATATGTCTGTTACATCTAGTTCAGTTATTATATTATTCAAGTTCTTTGTTTCCTTATTGATCCTCTAGTGTCCTTTGTCTCCTATAACAGTTTTGCATTTAAACTCTGTTTTGTCCAATATTAGTATAAATACCCCAGCTCTTTTTTGGGTTACTGTTTGTGTGGAATATTGTTTTCCAACCTTTCACTTTCAACTTATTTGTGTCCTTGGGTCTAAGGTGAGTCTCTTGTAGACAGCATATAGATGGATCATATATATTTTTTATCCATTCTGCCAATCTGTATCTCTTGATTGGGGAGTTTAAACCATTAACATTCAATGTTATTACTAAAAAGGCAGTACTTCAATCACTTTGTCATTAGGCTTTTATAAGTCATATCTTATTTTTTCTCTTTCTTTTTACCCTTTTAGTTACCCTTACTAATAATTTTCATTTCTATGCTCTTCTCTAAACCTTTCTCTCCTGTCTTTTCCTTTCAGCCTGCAGAACTCCTTTTAGTTTTTCTTATAGGGCAGGTCTCTTGTTGACAAATTCTTTCAGTTTCCGTTTATCTTTGAACATTTTAATCTCTCCCACATTTATTTCCTTCCTTCCTCCCTTCCTTCCTCCCTCCCCTCCCTCCCCTTCCTCCCCTTCCTCCCCTTCCTTTTCTTTCTTTCTTGTACCAGTGCCAGGGATTGAACCCGGGAACTCGCGTGTAGGAAGCCAGCGCTCAACCACTAAGCCAAATCAGCTCCCCTGAGTTGGTTGTTTCATTTGTCTGCTTGCTGTCGCTTTTTACTTTTCATTTATTTTATTTTTAGGAGGCACCAGGAAGCGAACCCATGGCCTCCCATGTGGGAAGCAGGCGTTCAGTCACTTGAGCCACACCCACTCCCCTTCCTCCCACATTTTTGAAGGACGATTTTGCCAGATACAGAATTCTTGGCTGGCAGTTTTTCTGCCATGTGCCATGCACTGCCTTCTCACCTCCATGGTTTCTGATGAGAAATCAGCACTTCATCTTATTGAGCATATCTCATATGTGATGAACCACTTTTCGTTTGCTGCTTTCAGGAGTCTCTCTTTATCTTTGGAATTTGGCAATCTGGTTAGTATGTGTGTCAGAGTACTTCTGTTAGGATTTATTCTGTTTGGAGCACACTGTACTTCCTGGACATGAATCTCCATGTCCCTCATAAAAGTTGGGAACTTTTTATCCATTATTTCCTCAGACACTCCTTCCGCCCTTTGCCCTTCTCCTCTCCTCTGGGACACCCATGACATGTATGTTTGTGTGCTTTGTGTTGTCATTCAATTCCCTGGGACCCTGATCAATTTTTTCCACTTTTTTCTCTATCTGTTTGTCTATCTGCAATTTCCAATGTCCTGTCTTCTAATTGCTGAGCCTTTCTTCTGCCTGTTCAAATCTACTGTTGTATGACTCATATATTTTTTCGATCTCTGCTGTTCTGTTATTTTTCTTTGCATGTTCTCAAATAGTTCATGCTCACCCAGTGTCTTTTTTTTTTTTTTAACGTTTTTC
>JAQZBX010031278.1:0-26398 GCA_029593785.1 Cabassous unicinctus | reverse complement strand
TGCCCCAGTGGGCTGTTCTGGAAATCTTTCTCCATTTGCAATATTGCTTTATCAGTAACTTAATTCCAAGGTTTATGCAATTGATTTATAAACTTATGAAGAAACTCTTAGGCCAGTTTTACCCTGCTTGGCTTCTGTCTGATTAGTTTGTTGTTCTGTTTTCTTGTTCTTTCTGAACACCCTGAAACCAAATCATCCAGTTGCCTCTAACTCTGACCTTACTGGAACAGTGGCTGATACCTGGGAGATAGTGGGGCAATGGTTCTTAACTCTGTCTATACTAAAGAATCACCTGGGGAGCCTTTAAGATGATCTGATGGCTGGGACTCCAGTGGCAGAGGTTCTAATTTAATTAGTGTGGGGTGGGACCTGGCTATGGGGAATTTTAAAAAGCCCCCGCTGGAGGGTTCTAATTTGCTGCCAAAGTTGAGCAATGTGGTTAGAGCTCAGGCTCCGGGGACAGACAGGGATGGTTTTGTGTCCTAGACAGTGTGACCATGGGCAAGTTGCATAACTTTTCTGTTCCTTAGTTATTTCAACTTACTATGAAAGTTACTATGAAAAACAGATGAGATAAAATATAAACAACTCTTAGAACAGTGCCTGATATGTGGTGTTGCAGTTTGGTGGGGCAGGAACCAAATATAAAAGGCAAGGCAAAGGACAGAGGGAGCAGTTTTGATGTTGGAGTTCTGGTGAGGAAGGAGAGAAGGCCCTGGGATAGAGATGGGCCATTCGCCTGAGAGTTCACAGCTGGCCTTGTGGAGAGAAGCAAAGCCTAGAGAGCCTCATAGTCTACAGCTGACCTTGTGGAGGAAACAGAGGAGCTGAGCCCGGAGAGAAACGCAGGCCCGCGAAGAGAGGAACCCAAGAAGCCTGAACCCTGGCAATTGTTGGCAGCCATCTTGCTCCAACACATGGCAATTGACTTTGGTGAGGGAAGAAACTTACACTTTATGGCATGGTAACTGTGGACTTCTACCCCAAATAAATACCCTTTATAAAGACCAACAGATTTGTGGTATTTTGCATCAGCACCCCTTTGGCTGACTAATACATATGGCAAGTGTGTAATAAATGCCATCCTTAGCAAAACTTACATAGTTGTTATGGCTTTTGCAGTTTTTTCTCTTCTTGTGGTTGCTGTTGTTTTTTTGTTGTTATTATTACCAGCCTGATTTATATACCATATTTTATTTATCTTCTCCTGGATCCTTGTGGTTACTTTCAGGTACAAAAAAAGTTAATTTTCCATTTTCGCTTTTCCATTCCATACTGGGTTATGCAACCATGTATGGAACTGAGGTTAGGAACTGGAGTAAGGAGACCTAGTTTCTAGAGCTCAGTCCTGCCATTTACTAGATATGTGATCATGAGTAGCCATCTAGTTTCCTTGGCTGCAAAATGGGAATGTGCACACACATACACACACACAGAGGGCTACCTCCATTCCCTTAGGGAGAAAAAGGCTGACCTTCCTCTTAATGCTGCTGTTCCTTAAGCCTGGAATGCCCATCATCTTGATTCTCCTCCTAGAGCAATGTTTCAAGCCTCTAAGAACTGGCTAAAATTCTGCTTTGGTGAAGAATTTCTGGTTAGCACCAGTTTGACTTTCATGTTCCCCCAGCATGTTATCGGTTCTTCTTTTGGCACCCTCATTTAATTTTGTCTTGACTTACAACTAGTTGTTTATTTCTCCTGTCCCTTTTTCTGTAAAGTATTTGAGGGCTGAGGGTGTTTTTCCTGCTATTTGTAGTCCCACATCTTCTAGAATAGACCCTACCATGTTACAATTGTCTACAGCTGGCTTAGTGGGCATGGTCTTCTCATGATGATAGTAGAAGGACACGTTCAGCTGTGCAAGCCCTTGCTTGTGTTGTGTCTGCTAATAAACCATCCACCAAAGCACATGGTCAAGCCCAAAGCCACTGTTTACAGGAAGAACTGAAAAGTTACACGGCAAAGATTATGGATACAAGAAGGGATGAAGACTTGTAACTAATAATTCAATCTAGCACACTTGTAGTTAGGGTTGAGTACATAGGCAACAAAAATCAAATAAGTAACATCTCCATCTAATAAAACACATCTTGGTGACAGGGGAACATTTTCCAAAATGTTCAATTCCAACAGACATCAATTCCAACAAATGTGATTAGGTGTTTTACAGTAAAAGAGGAATTGGGTGGGATTCTATAGTCAAATAAGTATGGGAAATACAGGGTTAAATTTGAATGGTGGTTGCTTTGTTAACAGAAGGATTTTTTTTTTTTTTGAGTATTTGATTAGCTAACTTGTGTCATGACTATACTAGAAGACTATAGAGTTGGTAGCCTTAGCAAAACTTACATGAGCATGAAACCTTCTTTATAGGAGCTTCTTGTTGGACAGATGTTCTGTGGGACTCATTTTGGGACATATTGTGCAGAAAGACAGGAACACAGTTTTCTTCATCTTTCTCTCTCTTAGAAGGGGTGCTAGGGGAGTGGAAGAAGGATTAAAGCAGTAATGCAGAAAAATGGCCTATTAGAAAGTTGAATGAAGATTCCAGTTGGTGGTAGAAAGTACATCTAGTGAAGCAACTAGTTTAAAAAAAAACTATGCCTTTGGGGAACCCGAATAATAAACAAATTTAGAAATGGAGAAGCTTATGATCACCTTCCAGGCTGCAAGTCACTGTAATGTCAAGGGAAATGATGGACCAGAGAGTTCAGATTTCAAATTAAAATTGTGCTTAATTAAATGTAATGAGATTAGCTTGGCTGGACAATCTCCCTTCTGTGAGGTGCCATGCTCCAGGTTGCAAAGCTAGAGCTGATTGTCAGGGTCAGAGGACAAGTCCTCAGGGGGAGTGGCTTAAGGGCATCTGTTGCTTCTCTGCTTGGCAGTCAGTATCCAGTCAGTGCCTATCTTCCCTCTCAGGCCATTGCCTTTTGCTTTTCAGCTTCTTTCCTGAATTCGAATCTTGAGAACATGGAGCCAATACTTACTGGGGCTCTGTTGAGAAATAGCTGATACATTGATTAGATGGATGGAACTGATAGAAAGAAAGCTATTGTCAGGAGTAGGATGAGGAGTATAGTTAAGTACAGAGAAGAGGGAGCAGGGAAAAGATATGCAAAACAAATCTCACAGACTAGGCCAGGTCATTCTGTACCTGCAATGGGCCAGGCAGCAGGGAAATTTATTTAGATGGGCTTGTGAACCAGGAGTGAGGTGAGAGATAGGAGTGAGATTTGAAGAGGCACAAAGAGTATTAAATGGTTCTCTTTCTGACAGTTTCAGAAGGAAATGTATATTTAATTTCTTTGATCTCCACATGAAGTTTTTAGAGCAAAATGTAGGCTATCCGTGTCATGAAATAAAATAATAAAGATTCTTTATAGCAGGGGTGATAGACTTAAAAGCCTGGAGAGTCTAGGTAGATGATGTCAATGAGTGAAGCTGGGCAGGGATAAAATTGGGTCTGGGGGCAGGGAGGGGTGGTAAGAGGACCAGAAAGCACATGGCCCATCTAACACCTACAAAGCTGGGAGCAAGTGTTCATCTCGGGTGGTTGCTGCCCTGCTCTATGGTTGCCAGATCTGATTTTCTAAGAAAGACTAGGAATGCCTATTTTGTGTGAAAATTCAGCCCAGCATTCAGGAGTTTGTGCATTCAATGAGGCAGGATTGGGGAACGCTGGCTTTGGGGTCAGATACTGGACCTGGATCCCTGTGACCTAGAGGTCAATTAATAACTGACTTGAAATTTCTTCATCAATAAGGTGGTGGTGGTGGTGGGATGATAATATCTAGCACATATGGACTTGTGGCCTAACATAGCCAAGTTGCTGAAACAGACAGTTAGCTGTCCACCAGTCTTTTGCTGCCATCTATGTCATAGAGTTTTTTCTAGGAAGTGACTGTACTTCCTAGCTCCCCTTACACTCAAGTACGGTCTTGTGAATAGTTCTCAATAATGAACTGCCACCTTGGGACCAAGTTTTTCAGGCAGCTGGAGCACCTTCTCCATATTCTCTTTGTCAGCTAAATATATGTGACTTTGGGGGTGACTGAGCCACACGATGGAAGAGACTGGGTCTCAGGATCACCACATACAGGAAAGTTAGCTGCCAACCAGGAACATAAACTGCATTCTTAACTGAACTTTGAGCCATTATACACTTTGAGCTCAATTTGTACTGCAGCTTGGGCCAGACTACAATACCATAATCCTTGATGCACGGCAGATGCCATGTTAATGTTCCTTTATCTTGCACTAGGCTGTAATTATGCTGCTAGTTATCTTTTCTTTTGTACCTATTATGTATGTGGTCCTCTCCTAGGCACTTTGCCTGCACTATGTCATTTTGCATCACAGTTCTGCAAGGTAGATATTATCCCTTACATTTTACAGATATGTAAGCAACCACTCTGAGAAGTTATGTGTCCAAGGTGACCGAGCTAGTAAGTGGTAGAGCTATAATTTGAACTGGTCTGCCTAATTCCACTCCTGGGTTCCTTCTTGTAAACCACGCTGTCCTCCTTATATGGAGCTGGGGGCTAAGGGAATATAATGGGGAAAAGATTCCACATAGTCCTGAATAATATTTTAAAAGTTTTTTGTCCCTTTTTCTTCTTTACCTATAAATATAGCATAAAGAACTTCAGGCAACTTTACAATAACTTAAAATGATTTGTTTGACTCCCTGCCTGAGCCTGCAAAAGTAGTTTTGCTTATCCAAATTGGATAAAAGACGCAATTTTCCAAAGAAACTTCATACTGAATTATTCCATGATAATAGTATCAGGGACTTGCTCACCTGCATTTATGATAAGGGAGGGAGAAAGCCTTTTTAATGTACAAGAGACACTGTGGTCTGATTTCAAATTTATCTTTGTATCCTCAAAGCCTTTATAGTCTCTAGAAGATAACAGGCACCCAATTATGGAAATGAGGGAAGAAGGAAGGAAGGAAGAGAGGAAGGGTAGGTAATGAAAGGAGGATAGTGATCAGAAGGAGTGGAAGGAAGGAAAGAGGAGAGGGAAGAAAAGAAGGGAGGGAGGGAGGAGGGAGCAAGGGAGGGAGGTCGCTCTATTACCAAATTGCAGTTTTGTATTCTATTTTTGGTTGAGGTGTTAGTGCCTGCAGTAACCAGGTACATAAATTCCTAATATAAAATTTAGATGTGAAAGTCACCTTGCATGTCTTGTCTAGCTCTCCTTGAAGATGAGGAGCTTGAGATTCAGAGGTTAGATGTACTTTACAAGGTCTCCAGGTAGTTAATTGTAGAACCAGAATTAGAATCTGTTTACCTTGACTCCCTATTACACCACCTTTTAAAAATGTTCACCATATGATTGCTGCCATGATGAATGTGCTTGAGATGGAAGCACAGAGGCTCTTTAGCAGTCAAGTCAGTATACATAAGTACATATATATTTATCTGCAGCTTCTGTATTCTGAGCCAGCTGTTTTATGATAACCAACCTAGCTGAATATCAGATACGTTCAGTGAAGTCCCAACATTCTTTTAATTTTGGCAAACTTACCTCCAGGAGCTCAGTAAAGATAGGGAGAGGGCAAGAGGAAGGGAAGACTTAAAATAATGCAGGTACTCTCACCTATCACTCACCTCAGACATATGGCCTGAGACAGCCTGACATGGGAGACAGGGACTTGCTGCTTCTCTAACAGTAAAAAATTCTCCAGTGTTTCCTGTGGAGAAACATCTCCCTGTGCTAAGTGTTTAGTGCTTAAAGATCCATATTTTTCATACAACACTGCCCCTGAATGCAAGCCAACTCACCACTTCATCTGGTGCTTGACTGAAGAAAGAGCAATCTGTTCCAAAATTGGAACAGATATAGTCTGTGTTGGAGATGCTGAGGGTTAGTATTTTGGTCTCCAATATATCTCCTTCTGAGGGGTGTTGAGAGATTTTTGACAATGTTTCGTATTTGCTTTAGAAGCTGTCTTGAGAACCAACTCCCCTGCTGAGATGGGACGTCCCTGTATCCTTTCCTACAATGTAAATTCAGTGTTGTATTTTCTTGCTTCTCTGATATTAACATGGTCAAACATTGCACACTTTAATTGCAGTTAGTGACTTTGTAACCTTGACACAAACTGTGTTAACAAGGGAATACATGTTTGGATCATGGGCAATAGTTAAGATTCCTATAATACTGGGATCAATTCTACAAAACTGACAGATTTTAAAAGGCAATTGTTAAGAGTCCTCTAACAGACCAACAATGACTATTTCCCCAAAGATGTGAAGTGTGGTAGACTTCAAAGAGTGGTGGATAAGAAGTCCAAAGTCCTAAGTTCAAATCTTAGCTCTGACATTGGCAGCAAGGTGGCACTGAGTTTGTCATTTATGGTATCTGGGATTTGATTTTATCACTTAACACATGAGCAGGTAGTAATAATGATGTCAAAAGTTGCTTCCGATTTTATATTGTTTTGGTCTATTGAGAATCATTAGGTTTTCGTGTGCACAAGGAAGAAGGGAAAGTAACTCTAGAATCTGTTTGCCCACCTGCTATTTGGTAGCTCAGAAGACAAGGACCAAATTGGGACTATACCCTGGCTCATTCCCAAATTAGAAGTGGATGTTGTCTTACTTTCTCCTACAGTATTTTTTGGTGCTACAGGTGCAGTCACTGGGATTCAGCTTCATTTTTTATACCCAGTATTCAAAATGGAAGAAGCCACCAATCTGTGTCACTTTTTCCTACCGCAGCCTCATTCCAGGTAACTTGTGTGCTGTTGACTGGTCAAGGGTTCTCCTGGACTTTGACACTAAGGCTGCTAATGCTGCCTTATTCTGATGACCCCAAAGGCCTGCTACTGGGAGATAATGCGCAGTTCTCTCTGATCCTCCTAAGAAACTGTGACCAACATGAGTCGATGTTTCTTTAAAGTCATCAAAGTATAGTTTGTGATATTGAGCTTGTCTTTTCTTCTCATCAACCAACAATATTAATGCAAAAATTCTGTCCCAGGCAAAGCATAAAACAGCCCCATAATACCCTAGCAATTTTTTTTTAGCAGAGTCAGCTCCTTCAAAAAAACTTTCAAACTTACAGGACATTTGCAAAAATAATGCAAACCCCATACAGAGAACTCCAGCATACATGTATCCCTCCAGATACCCAGATCCTACAATTTTAACATTTTGCCACCTTCACCATATTATTCTGTCTGTCTGTCTGTCTGTCTCTCTCTCTATCTTTCTATCTTCATCATCATCATCATCTATCTATTTTCTGAACATTTGAGAGCACGTTGCACAAATCATACCCCTCAAGAACATAATACTCCCATGTACATTTCCTATGAATAAGGGATACTCACTTATGTAAACCCCTTAAGCACTGTTATCAAGAAATTTAACATTGATATAAAGCTTATATTCTATTTTTTTTATGTCTCAATAATGTTCTTTTGAGTCTTTTCTTCTCCCTTGCCAGATCCCACCCAGGACCATGTATTGCATTTGTCATTATCTCTTTAGTTTCTCTCCTTCCTTCCTTTCCTTTCTTTCTTTCTTTCCTTCCTTCTTTCTTTCTTTCTTTCTTTCTTTCTTTCTTTCTTTCTTTCTTTCTTTCTTTCTTTCTTTCTTTCTTTCTTTCTTTCTTTCTTTCTTTCTCTCTCTCTCTCTCTCTCTCCCCCTCCCTCCCTCCCTCCCTTCCTTCCTTCCTTCCTTCCTTCTTTCCTTCCATTGTGGAAATAATGTACGACATAAATCTACCCATTCCAGTATCTCCCAAGTATACCATTCAGTTGGATTAATTACATTCAAAGTGTTGCAGTACCGTCACCACCATCCATGGCTATAACTTCCCCTTCACCTTACACAGAAATCCTACACTTATTCTATATTAACTTCCCATTGCCCCCACCCCCACCCCCTGTAACCTGCATTCTACATTCTAAACCTATACTCATAGGTATATTCTCTGATATTTTCTTTATGGTTACCATGGGCCTCAAATTTAACATCCTACATCTATAACAATCTTGTTTGCTTTTATGCCAATGTAACAGTTTCAGTGGCATACATACAATATTCTCCTATACCCTTCCGTTCCCCTACCTTTATGTAATTCTTGTCACAAACTCAAATTCATACATTACGAGTTCAAAACCGTTGATTTATTTTTACATTTTATGCATTTGCTTTTAGATTCTGTAGGAAGTAAAAAGTGGAGCTATAAATCAAAATGCAATAGTATTGGTATTTATATTTACCCATGTCATTATCTTTACTTAAGATCTTTATTTCTTCATGTGGCTTCAGTCAATTGTCTATTGTCTTTCCCTTTCTACCTGCAGAGCTCCCTTTAGTATTTCTTGTAGGGCAGGTCTTGTGATGGTGAAGTTCCTCAGCTTTTGTTTATCTGGGAATGTCTTAATTTTTCCCTCATTTATGAATGATGGTTTTGTTAGATACAGAATTCTTAGTTGACAATTTTTTTTGCTTTCAGCACTTTAAATATGTCTTCCTACTGCCTTCTTGATGCCATGGTTTCCAAAGAGAAATCAGCATTTAATCTTATTGAGCCCCCCTTGTATGTGACACCCTGCTTCTCTCTTGTGCTTTCAGAATTCTCTCTTTATCTTTGGCATTTAATAGTGTGATTCTAACATGGTATGGTATGGGTCTATTTGGGTTTATCCTTTTTGGACTTTGTTGGGCATCTTGGATAAATATATTCCTATTTCCTTAAAATTAGGAAGTTTTTAGCCATTATTTCTCTATCTATTCTCTCTGTCCCTTCTGTCTATCTTCTCCTTTGGGGACTCCCCCAATGCATGTATCGGTACACTTGATGCTATCCCACAGGTTCCTCAGACTCTGTTCACTTTTCTGTATTCTTTCCTCTTTATACTCCTTGTACTGGATGATTTCAATTCTTTTCTGTTCATGTTCCCTGCTTCTTTCTTCTGCCAGCTTCAATCTGCTGTTGAACCTCTCTAGGGAATTTTTAATTTCTGTTTCTGTGGTCTTCAGCTCTGTTTGGTTCCTTTCCATAATTTCCATCTCTCTAATGATATTTTCCTTGGGTCCATCTGCCAATTCCTTGAAGTTATTTGTCCATGTTTTCCTTTAATTCTTTGAGAAAACTTAGGGCCATTTCTTAAAGGTCTTTGCCTGGAATATCCCAGGTCTGATTCTCCTCACCGATGGTTTCTAAAGCTTTGGTCTTCTCCTTTGCCTGGGCTATCACTTCCTGTTTCTTTGTATGTTTTGTAATCTTTTGTTGAAACCTGGGCATTTTGATATTTTAATGTGTATTGTAGGAATTTAGACTCAGAGGTACCTGTTCCTTAAACTTGTATCCAACTAGTGTTTGACAGAGCTTTCCTTGAATATCAGAGGTTAATGAAAATGAAGAAGGAGGAGGATGAGGAGGAGGAAAGGAAAACACCTCTTCCAGTCTTTGCAGGTTGACTTGTACAAGTATTCTCCTTCAAGGTTTATCCACTCAATGAGTTTGGAGAATAGCTTGAGGTCAAAATATAGAGGACTCCTTGATCCTTTTTGCAACTTGGGCATGCCCATGTGGCCCTAGGAATAGACTATGAGATATGAAAGTCCCTTCTTTCCTAAGAACAATTTCTTCACTATCCTGAGACCTGCACTGTCTGTCCTACAGCCAGCAAGCCCTTGCCCCAGGCAGCAAGACTTAACTGCCCTCCCACAGCATCCTGTAGGAGAGCTTGATGAAAACTTTCTACATACAGGGCAAGTTCTGGTACTGCTAGTCCCTTAAGCCACCACCAGACAGATAGGTGTACATGCTCCCAGTATGTGTAGAAGGGTTGTTGTGCTTCCTCTGGAATCTAGACCAAAGATCTGCACTGGGAGCATGGGCTGGCTCTGTACAGAGCCAGTGAGGGGTTGGGGGAAGGAAAAGCCAGAAAGCCATGAGATCCTACTGCTTCTTTTATTTTTTATTTTTTAATTAGAGAAGTTGTGGGTTTATATGCTACTGATTTTTTTTCTTTTTTTTTTTTTTAGGAAGTACCAGAGATTGAACCCAGGACCTCATACATGGGAAGCAGGAGGCCAACCATTTGAGCTACATCCGCTCCCCTGCTACTGTTTTTAAGTTGAGTTTTTCTTGATTTAGTGCTCACCCTGTTACTACAATCTTTAACTGTTTTCTAGAGCTTTTAGATATTTCTGCACATTTTTACTGGTTGTTCAAAGTTTCTGTGGGGAAACAGCCCTGAAGTGTCTCACTCTGCCATTTTAATTGGAGTTGAGGAACCCTATTTATTTTTGAGCAAAACGATGAAAACATGAGCAAAGAAGGGATTAAGATGAAAGGAGCCAAACATTAATGATGGAGTAAAGAAATAAAAGATATTAATAGCTGAAAGTTTTTAAAAGGAGAGCAGAACTCCAGATGAATGAAATGATCCCCATATTTTAGGAGGACCTCTAAAGAGAAGAGTGGTTTCCAGTGGAAAAACAGGATGCTTGTGAAAGGAAAAAAATGAATATATAGCAGATTCAAAGAGTAAATTCACAGATCTCCGAACCTTGTCTGAGCCATTAATGTAGTGTCTCCTTCCCTGAGCCTTTTATCTATATAGTGGCCAAAACATGGATGTACCTTATCATGTCATAGTGAGGTGCTTTTTCCCCCACATGATTGTGAGGATTCCAGGGCTTACAACAGGCACTTACCACATGTTTGCCTTTATTAAACATTCTTTTGGAGCATCTCTGTCTTCAATGCTCTCATTTTGAAAAAGTACACCTAATTTTCTTTTGCTTTTGCCATGCAGGCACAGAAAAAGATGGAAGCATAGTGAAGTTGAAGGTGCTTGCCTCTTAAGAGCATATGAACATAAGAGTAATTTATAAATGAAAAATCCTATACAGACATGACTGATGACTACTGGAGAGGCTGAGCAAACAAAACAGAACGATGCAGAGTTAGAACATAAACAAGCTCTAAGCACAATAAGAATTCTGAGAAGGGGAAGATGACTGTGGGCTGGAGTCTGGTGTGGCCATCAGCTGTCAGAGCCATGTTTAGAAGAGAACACCCTACATAACACTCTAATTGCATTTGTAGTGTGGGAAGCAGGCAAGAGCTCTTGAATTTGCATTGGACTTTTCCTTTTATTTAACAAAGCCAAAAGAAGGTCCAAATCTCCTTCATCCAGCAGGGGGAGCCATGTTGCCTGAACAGACCATCTCTGCTCTTTGGCCACTGGAGTATAGAGGGAAAAAGATGGGGTCTTTGTAGAACGACATACTAGTTTGCTATATTTAAAAGCTATGCTGCTCCATAATAACTAATTTATCAGAAGCCAACTCCATCATTTGTTTTGTAATAATAGAATGCAAATGATACTCTAGGGAAGAAGAAGGGATATGGTAATAAAAGGATGATAATGGGTGATAGAGAAATACTTAGTTGACTTAAAGAGAAAGACAAAAAAAATTTCGTAAAGGTTGTGAAGATTCAGATGGCACGTTTCTTTCACTTAGGCTGAAGTTAGCTTCTGATGAGAAGCTAACTGACATTTATTTTGAACCAAGCATTCCGCTAAGCACTCTACATGGCTTTTCTTTCTTACCTTTGCAACAACACTATATATTATAGGCTATTTTTGGCCTCATTCTTAAAAATGAGGAAATGATATGCAATAAAGTTCCATAAAACTGTTAGTAAGTGCTGGAGACAACACAAAACCTAGATAGTCTGATTTCAAGACCCACATTTGTAGACACTGTGTATGGTAAAAATGCTCTCTGATTATGGCAGGTATTATGCAGGATGCTTTAAATATATTATGCAAAATTCTCCCAATAAAAACCTAAACATAGGGAAGTTAAGTGACTTGCCTATTATCACACAGCTAAGAAGTACATGAGAGAATTGTTTATTTCAAAGCCGCACTTTTGACCTAGGAACTGAGAGACTGTAGAAAAAGAATAGATTTTGACTTCTCTCCTATAGAACTTATAGTCTTGTTGAGGATTAAAAAAAAAAAAGAAACAGAAAACAGTAAAAAGTGGAATTACAATTCATGTTCAAGGTATGAGGTCCAGCCATTTACTGCTATGGGCCGGGAGGAATGAGAGACAGCCATAGAACTGGTGGGGTTAATCGAAAAGGGCTTTTCTGGGAGTGAGGTTCATTGTGGAATTTGCAGGAAAAAACCTGTCAGTCTTTCATTTTAATTATCTCCCCACTATCTCTTTCCCCTCCATGGATCTTGAAATAAACCTCCTTGTCTATTTTCAGCTGAATGATGCCATGGAGACGGGCCTGGTGTCCAGGAAGTAGGGATTTGAGCAATCTGTCCTGAAGTGCCTCATGACTTCAGATTCAGGTTCAGGAGCAGAGCAATCTCTGCTCTTTGAGCCTAGCCTGGGCATGAAAGGAGGAGGATGTGCTGCTGTGGGAGCTTCAGAGGAAGGTTTCAGGGTAGTATTAGAAATTGGAGCTAAATGTTGCCAATTACTGACATTTCACCTGGGGAGGCTTTGGCAACAAACATTTGTAGAGAAATTGTGCAATTATGTGCAGAAAGGCAGGCCAAGGAGATTATAAGATATAAGGAAAAGAAGTGTGTACTGTATATTTTCACATATTGAGTTTCATAGAGGATATACCAATAACCTCATGTTGAGTGCTTACTATGTGTCAGCTGCTGAGCATGCTTGATCTCTATTTGCAGGATTCATATTTTATAGGGAGCAGGAATGGAGAGTGTAAAGATTAAAATAAAACTACATATCTTTGACACTGTGCTTCCTCAGGCCTGTGGGGGACAGTTAGTTGAAGAATTGCATTTGCTGTTCATGTCAGGAAATCTCAGCATTAAGGAGCCATCACAGTAGGTCTTGGTGTCCTTTCTGATCTCTTTCCCAGAACACTTTGGAGTGGTCTTCACCTCCTTCATGGGTTCTTAACCTTGTTTTGACTGGGAGAGACTGACTTGAGAAAGTTCTCTCTGGCACACATCTGCCAGAATTTCCCTCTAGGTAAAAGAGCTTGGGACAACAAAAGGACTGTAAGAAACTACAGAGGTGGACAGTCTCGGTCAAAGGACTGCCAGCATCAAATACCCAGGAGAGGGAGGTCTGTCTCCTGGGAAATAGAGGGAACAACCAAAATCCTGTAAGCAGCAGAACTCCAAAACTACTAACAAGTGAAAACCCAGAAAAAGACAAAAGCCCATTAAGAGAGGAAAAACCCTGCACATTGCATTTGCCTTGGGCAGACCTTCCTGATAGGAGGGCTGAAGGTCAAGAAAATCTCTGTTTTATCACCAGCTGTTTACAAAATCAAGAAAAAGACATGTCAGGGAATAAACCTAAGATTTAACATTTTGAAATATTAAAATATATAGTGTGCAACAAAAGAGTACAAGACAAACAAAGAAACAGGCAACGATGGCCTATCCAAAGAAAGAGGATGAAAATCCAGAAAAACTAATGAAAAAGACAAGAATGCGGATACACCAAAACAAAAGCCTTAAAAAATGATCTTAAAAATGCTCACAGAGATAAAGGAAAATACATAAAAAGAACTAAAGGATATTAGAAACACAATGAATGAGCGATATGAGAGTTTTAGTAAAGAGATAGAAATTTAAAATGGAACCAAACAGAACTAGGAGTTGAAGACCACAACAACTGAAATGAAAAATTCCCAGGAGGGTTTCAAGGGAGATTGTGGCTGGAAGAAGAAAAAAACAGTGAATTTGAAGACAAGATGCTTGAAAGAATCAGGCTGAGGAGCAGAGAGAAAAAAAATATTAAAAGCAAAAGCAGCATTAAATACCTCTGGAATGCCATCAAGTGTACCAATATATACATAATGGGAGTCTCAGGAGGAGAAGAAAGAGAGAAAGGGACAGAAGAAATAGTCAAAGAAATAATGACAGAGAACTTCCCAAACTTAGCAAAAGACGTGAATATGCACATCCAAGATACCCAGAGGATACCAAACAAGATAAACATGAAGAAGGGTACACCCTGCTATATACTGATCACACTATTGAAAGCCAAGGACAAGGAGAGTGTTCTGAAAGCTGCAAGACAAAATCAATGTGCTATGTACAAGGGAGTCCCAATAATATAGAGTGCCAATTTCTCATCAGAAACCAAGCAGGGAAGAAGGCAGTGGGTTGAAATACTTAAAGTGCTGAAAGAAAACAACTGCCAGCTGAGAATTTTATATCTGATAAGACTTTCTTTCAAAAACGAAGGAGAGATTAAGACATACTCAATACAGGAAAAACTGAGGGAGTTCATCACCACTAGACCTGCCCTATGAGCAAAGCTAAAGGGAGTTCTTCAGACTGAAAGGAAAGGACACTAGACAGTGTTTCAAACAACATAAAGAAATGAAGGCTTGTGGTAAAGGTAACCATTTGGGCAATTATAAATACCAGTGTTATTGTAGTATATTGTCTGGTATGTAACTCCACTTCTTCCTTCAGGTGCTAAAATGCTAAAGCATAAAAAGTAATGATTAATCTGTTTTTAGACATGCAATGTACAAAGATATAAGTGGTAACAAGTACAAAAAATAGTTGGGGGGACAGAGGGGTATATGAAAAGTTTATTTGCATGCTATTGAAGTTAAGTTGGTATCAAACCAAATATGATTGTTAAAAATATATTTAAGATGTTAAATTTTAACCACAAGGAAAACAGATGAAAAATATATCCAGATAGAAATGAGAAGGCACTCAATATGGTAAAACACACACAAAAAACCCACAAATAAATATAAAAGTAGGCATTAATGGAATTGAGGGATGAAAAAAAAAAAGGTATGCTATACAGAGGCTAAAATGACAGAAAAAAAATCCTGTATTATTAGTAAATTAGTATTAAAAGTAAATGGATTAAATTCTCCAGTCAAAAGGCAGAGATTGACAGAAGGGATAAAAAAGCATGACTCAAGTATATGCTGTCTGCAAGAGACTTACCTTAAATTCAAAGATACAAGTAGGATGAAAATGAAAAAATGGAAAAATATGTCATGCAAGTAGGAAACAAAAGAGAACTGGGGTAGCTATACAATATCATAAAATAGATTCTAAGTAAAAACAGTTATGAGTAACAAGGATGGTCATTATATACTGATAAAGGGACAATTTAAAAAGAAGATGTAGCAATTATAAATATATATGCCCCTAATCACAAAGCCCCAAAATATATATGCAGCAAATACTGACAGATTTGAAGGAGGAAATTGTCAGTTCTACTCTAATAGTAGGAAACCTTAATACACAAATCTCAATAATGGATAGAATATCTAGTCAGAAGATCAATAAGAAAATACAAGATTAAATGATACTCTAAAGCAACTAGACCCAACAGACATATGTAGACTACTTCACCCAAGAAAAACAAAATATATATTCTTCTCAAGTGCACATGGATCATTCTCCAGGATAGACCATATGTTCAGTCACAAAACAAGTCTCAATAAATTCACAAATATTGAAATCATGCAATGTATATTCTCCAACAACATCAGAATGAAGCTATAAATCAGTAACAGAGTAACAAATATGTGGAAGTTAAACAACATACTCTTAAACAACCAATGAGTTAAAGAAGAAATCAGAAGCACATTAGGAAACATCTTGAAGTGAATGAAAATGAAAATACAAAATACAAAATACCAAAACTTATGGGATGGAGAGAAGGCAGTTCCAAGAGGGAAATTTATAGCTCTAAATGCTTACATTAAAAAAAAAAGAAAGACTTCAAATCAGAGACCTAACAACAAAAGGTGAAAAATTAGAAAAAGAAGAGCAAACTAAACCCAAAGTGAGCAGAAGGAAGAAAATAACAAATATTAGAACAGAGCCAAATAAAATAGAAAACAAAACAAAAGAAAAAGAAAATGAAAAATAGAGAGAATCAACAAAACCAAAAGTTGATTCTTAGAAAAGATCAATAAAATTGACAAGCCTTTAGCTAGACTGAAAACTAAAAAAAAGAGAGATGATAGAAATAACTAAAATAAAAGATGAGGAGGGGGTCATTACTAATGACTCTGCTGAAATAAAAAGAACTATAAGAAGATACTATAAACAACTATATGCCAACAACCTAGATCAAACAGACACATTCCTAGAAACTCTTAAAAAACCTACAGTGAATCTAGAAGAACTGGAAGACCTCAATAAACCAATCACAAATAAAGAGATTGGATCAGTCATCAAAAACCTCCAAACAAAAAAAAGCCCAAGACCAGATGGATTCACAGGGGAATTTTATCAAACATTTCAAGAAGACAACTCAAATTCTGCTCAAACTCTTCCAGAAATTGAAGAGGAGGGAACACTTCCTAATTTATTCTACATGACCAATATCACACTTATACCAAAAACATATAAAGATACCAAAAAAAAAAAAAAAAGAAAACTACAAACCAATATCTCTTAGGAATACCAATGCAAAAATCCTCAATAAAATACTAGCATACCAAATCCAACAGCATATTACTAAATTATACCCCATGATCAAGTGGGGTTTATCCCTGGTTTGCAAGGTTGGTTCAACATAAGAAAATCAGTTTATGTAATACACCACATTAACAGAATGAAGGAAAACACACATTATCATCACAATTGATGCAGAAAAAGCATTTGACAAAATACAGCACCACTTCTTGATAAAAACTATTAGGACAATAGGAATAGAAAGAAACTTCCTCAACATGATAAAGGGTATATATGAAAATCCCACAGCTAATATCCTACTTAATGGTGAAAGACTGAAAACCTTCTAAGATCAGGAACAAGACAAGGATGCCAACTGTTACCACTGTTATTCAGTATTGTTCTGGAAGTTCTTGCTAGCACAATTAGGAAAAAAGAAAGAAAAGGAATCCAAATTGGAAAAGATGAAGTAAATTTTTCCCTATTTATGGATGATATGATCATATATATGGAAAATCCTAAAAATAAAACAAAAACAAAAACACCCACAACAAAACTCCTTGAGCTGAAAAATTAATTCAACAAAGTGGCAGGGTGCCAGATCAACACCCCAAATCAATAGTGTTTTTATACTGAAACAATGAACAATCAGAAGAAAAAACAAAGAAAAATTTCCTTTCACAATAGCAACTAAAACATAAAATATCTAGGAGTAAATCTAACCAAGGTATAAAGGACTTGTACACAGAAAACTACAAAATATTGCTAAAAGAAATCAAAGAAGACTTAAATAAATAGAAGAACATTTCATGTTCATGGATGGGAAGACTAAATATCATTAAGGTATCAATCCTACCCAAACAATTTATAGATTCAACACAATCCCAATTAAAATTCCAACAAACTTCTTTGCAGAACTGTAAAGCCAATCATCTAATTTATATAGAAGAGTAAGGAGCTAAAATAGATAATGTCCTCTTGAAAAAGAAGAATGAAGTTCAAGGACTCACATCTTCCAATATTAAAACTTGTTACAAAGCCACAGTAATCAAAACAGCATAGTACTAGCACAAGTACAGACATATAATGGAATTGAATTAAGAGCTCAGAAATCAATCCTCACATTTATGGTCAACTGATTTTTGACATGGGGCAAAGACCATTAAATTGGAAAAGAAAAATCTCTTCAACAAATTGTGATGGGAAAACTGGATCTCTATTTGCAAATAAAAGAAGGAAGACCCTTATCTCACACCATATACAAAAATCAATTCAAAGTGGATCAAAGACCTAAACATAGGAGCTGGCACTATCAAATTCCTAGAAGAAAACATAGGGAAGTATCATCAAGACCTTGTGTTAGGCAATGGTTTCTTAGGCTTTATACCCAAGTCACAAGCAACAAAAGGAAAAATAGATAAATGGGACCTCCTCAAAATTAAAAATGTTTGGTCCTCAAAGGACTTTATGATGAAAGTAAAATGACAACCTGCACAATGGGAGAAAATATTTGGAAACCACATACCCAATAAACATAATATGTAAAGAAATCCTTCAACTTAATGACAGAAAGACAAACAACACAATTAAAAAATGGGCAAAAGACTTTAATAGACATCTTTCCAAAGAACATATGCAAATGGCCAGAAAACACATGAAAAGATGCACATCAACATTAGCCATTAAAGAAATGCAAATAAAAACCATGAGATAACATTTTACACCCATTAGTATGGCTGCTAATAAAAGAAATGGAAAATAGGTATTTGAGAGGATGTGGAGAAATAGGAACACTCATTCATTGCTAGTGGCAATATAAAATGGTGCAGCCACTGTGGAAGACAGTTTGGTGATTTCTCAGGAAGTTAATAATATAACTACCATGTAACCCAGCAATCCTACTACTTGGTATATACTCACAAGAATTGAAAACAGAACTCAAACAGATATTTGCACACCCGTGTTCATAGAAGCATTATTCACAATTGCCAAAAGTTGTAAACAACCCAAGTACCCATCAACTGATGAATAGATAAATAAAATATGGTATACACATACAATGGAATATTGTTCAGCTCTAAAAGGAATGAAGCCCTGATTCATGACAACATGGATAAACCTTGAAGACATCATGTTGAGTGAAATAAACCAGACACAGAAGGACATATATTGTATGATCTCACTAATTGGAAGCAATTAGAATAAGCAAAATCATTGACTCAGAATCTAGAATATGGGTCACCATGGGATGGTGTGTGTATAGGGAATGGTAAATTAAGGCTAAAAATGTACAGGGTTCCTATTTGGAAAGATGGGAAATGTTTTGGTAATGGATGGTTGTATTAGTAAGCCAAAGGGGTGCTGATACAAAATACCAGAAATCTGTTGGCTTTTATAAAGGGTATTTATTTGGGGTAGAAGCTTACAGTTACCAGGCCATAATGTGTAAGTTACTTCCTTCACCAAAGTCTGTTGCCACATGTTGGAGCAAGATGGCTGCTGACATCTGCAAGGGTTCAGGCTTCCCCTTGAGTCTCCATGGTTCCAGCTTCTTCCAATATCAGCTGTAGGCTGGGACAAGTCTCGTCTCTCTCCCAGGGCTCATTTCTCTTGGGCTCAGATGCTCTGTTCTCTCCGCAAGGTCAGCTGTAGACTACCAGGGTCTCTAGGCTTTGTCTTTCTCCTCTGGGCTCAATTCTCTCCAGGCTCAGCTGCTCTACTCTGCTCTTTGTGGTGTGTTTACTTCCCAGCCTCCAGCTCAAAACTCCAATCTCCTTTCTCTACAGTGAGGTTTCTCAGTGAGTCCCTCCCACCAAGGGGATGGGGACTCAATGTCCTACTGATGTGGCCCAATCAAAGCCTTCATTATTGTTTAATCAAGTAAAAGTGAAACCTCAAATCCAGTATCTATTTTTGGAATTCATAAAGAATATCAAACTGATAAAATAGTGATGATAGAAACATAGCATAACATTGTGGACATAATTAACAGCATTAGAGTATATATCAAATGTGATTAAAGGGGGAAATAATGGATTGTATATATGGTAACAGAATAAAATTTTTAAAAAAATCCTTGAAAGTACAATACATAGTGAACCCTAACTCAAACTGTGGACTATAGTTAATAGTACAATTATAAAAATAAACTTTTATCAATTGTAATAAATGTTCTTCAGCAATACCAGCTGTTAATAATAGGGTGGTATATGGGAATCCTCATTTTTATGCATGATTGTTCTGTAAACCCACAACTTTTTTAATAAAGAAAAAAAGAGAGAGATGAGTATAAAGGTAATGTTGGAGGGGAAAATAAAGTGCCTATCAATAGCCAATAACAGCTCTTTTAATTGTATTAATGTTTAATCATTTTTTAGTTCCAGGCAATTTGTAGAATTCTCCTTTTAAATTCTTTTTAATTTTATTTTCTAAAAATGGGCACAATACTATGGCCCAGATTCCTCTGACATTTTGTTTTTTGCAAGGACATGTTAGATTTAATACAAAAAATTATATAAAAAATAGATAGCATAGCAACAAACATTTATAAATGTAAATAATAATTCAAATATAATAGATTTAATTATAATATAGTTTTAATTTTTATATTACAGCTCTAATTATTGGACATAGCAATCTCTAAGAATGAAATAAATTATTAGTTTAGTTATTTAATTTCCATTTAGGCCATAATTCTTTCTAGATTATCAAATTCCTATTTGGGAATTCTTCACATCTTATTAGTATGAATTACAACAGATAACAATTTGCCAACTCATAATTTTATGAGGCAGAAAAACTCAAAATCTTGTTGAACAGTAGACATGTTAAATCATTATTGATCTAGATAGATTATTTTAATTAAAGAGTATGAAAAAGAAAGGGTTAAAGAAAAATGAAACATCCAAAAATATATCTTTTTTCCAGCCCTCCTCAATTAAAAGCAAGTGTTTATTTTGTATGAAAAAAATTACAGAATACTGATCACGGAAACAATTTGCCAGTTGCACTGAGTAATTATTGCTCGTATACTATAATGTTGTTATTTTACATTTATCTGGTCTACTCCAGCTCTTTTTAGGTTACTATTTGCATGGAATACCTTTTTCCAGTCTTTCACTTTTAATCTGGTTGTGTCCTTATGTCTGAGTTGGGTCTCTTGTAGACAACATATAGACAGCTCATATTTTTTTAAATCCATTTTATTAGTCTGTGTCTTTTGATGGGGAGTTCAATCCATTAACATTCAGTGTTATTCTATGAAGGCATTACCTACTTCATCCATTTTGTCCTTCAGCTCTCTGTTATCATATCATTCGATTGCCTATCTTCTTATCCTTTAGTTTATTTACCCTTCCTAATAATCTTCCTTTCTAAACTTTTCTCCAAGTCTCTCACCCTTGTTTTTTTCCTTTCAGGCTGCAGCACCTCCTTTAGTATTGCTTGCAGATCTGGTCTTTTGGTAACATATTTGATCAGTTTTTGTTTGTCTGTGAAGACTACGAACGCACCCTCATTTTTGAAAGACAGCTTTGCCAGATACAGAATTCTTGGCTGGCAATTTTTCTCTTTCAGTACCTTAAATCCATCATACTACTTTCTTCTCTCCTCAATGGTTTCTGATGAGAGGTTGGCATTTAATCTTATTGAGTTCCCTTGTATGTGATGCTTTGCTTTTTTCTTACTGCTTTCAGAATTCTCTCTTTATCTCTGATACTTGTCATTCTGAATAGTAGGTGTCTTGGGGTAAGTCTATTCGGATTTATTCTGTTTGGGATGCATTGTTCTTCTTGTTTAAATTTTTTATTTTTTAAATTTATTTTTTATTTATTTTTTAGATGAAATAGACTTTAATTTTTTAAATTTATTTTGTTTTTTTAAAAGATACTTAGATTATACAAATGTCACATAAAAAATATAGGGGATTCCCATATGCCCCACTCTCCACACCTCCCACATTTTCCCACATTAACAACATCCTTCATTAGTGAGGTACATTCATTGCCATTGATGAAAACATTTTTGAACATTGCCAATAAGTGTAGATTAAAGTTTACATTGTAGTTTACACTCTCTCCCACCCAATTCTGTAGGTTATGGCAAGATTTATAATGACCTGTATCTGTCGTTGCAATGTCATTCAGCACAATTCCCAAGTACCAAAAATGCCCCATATTACACCTGTTTTTCCCTCTCCTTGCCCTCAGAACCCTCAGTGGCCATTGCCTATACATCAGTGATATAATTTCTTCCATTGCTAGAGTCACAATAAGTCTATAGCAGAATACCAGTAAGTCTACTTTAGTTCATAGTTCATTCCCCAATCTTAAGGATTCTGGGATAGTGATGTCCACTTCATCTCTAGTTGAGAGTGGGCTGTGATCCCATAGGGCTGATGGATAGGACTCTCTTGCTTGCAGTTGTAGACTCTCTCAGTTCCTTGGTATGGTGGTTGTCCATCATCACCTCCATGTTAGTTGTCCTGGGTGAGACCAATGAACTAGAGAGTAGGTGTTGCAACTCTTTTGAGATTCAAGGCCCAGCTGGCACATGGACAGCTGAAAGATTTAAGTCTCTTGTATGTACACCTACCACCTCTAGTACTAATTATAGGTTCAAATAGAAGGACAGAAGAGCCATGTGTAGGGGAACCACAACTGAGCCCAACTCTGTCACTCTGGGGAGCATAAATTCCAAAGTAGGGCCCACTGGCAAAGTACCAAGCTCTTGGACTACCTGCCCTGACTATAGTGTCTGGAGCATTGTCCTTCTTTAATACTGATTTTATGTCCTTCATAAGGGTTGGGAAGTTTTTGGTCATTATTTCCTCAAATATTCTTTCTTCCCCTTTTCCATTCTCTTCTCCTTCTGGGATGCCAATAATGCAAATATTTGTGTGTTTCACATTGTCATCCAATTCTCTGAGACTCTGTTCCATTTTTTCCATTCTCTTCTCTTTCTGTTCTTCTGTATTTTCCAGTTCAGATGTTTTATCTTCAAAATCACTAATTCTGTCTTCAAGCAATTCAAATCTGCTCTTACGTGCCTCTAATGTATTTTTAATCTCATCCATTGTGTCTTTCATTCCCATAAGCTCTATTATTTTTCTTTGCAGACTTTCAAATTGTTTTTTACGCTCTCCCA
Source organism: Cabassous unicinctus (assembly GCA_029593785.1). NCBI lineage: Eukaryota > Metazoa > Chordata > Mammalia > Cingulata > Chlamyphoridae > Cabassous > Cabassous unicinctus. The sequence goes on along the minus strand of JAQZBX010031278.1, from coordinate 3,823 downwards.
GTGTCTTCTTAATAGCCTATATTTCTTTAGTCATATTTTCTTTATATTCTTTGAAGTGATTTAGGAGAGTTGTGAGATTATCACTGATTAATTGTATTAAATCCTGTATCTCTTCAGTATATTTGGTTAGTTCTTTGGGCTGGGCCATCTCTTCCTTTTTCCTAGTATGGCTTGTAATTTTTTGCTGATGTTTAGACATCTGAATAAGTTGGTGAATTTACTCTGATGGCTAATTTCTTTCTCTTGCCTATTGTTTATTTTAAACAGCTCTTCTTTGATATTTGGTTCTACTTATTCTCAGTCTTTAAAATTGCCCAGCTTAAGTTATTAGAGTTGGGCCAGGGAGTCACTAGCAGTACGCAGATTTTCTCCCAGGGAGTGCTGAGAACAGTTTTTGTCCATGCAGTTTCCATACTGGCCAGCAGATGGTGCTAGTCAGCGCACCTTTCCACAGAGGTGTTTCAGACTTGGCTTTCTTCTGTTCCTGTGTTGAATCTCCAGAGGGGAAGTTCAAAGCGGGCTTTGCTGGTCGAATTCACTGAAGAAAATCACCGTAACCTCCCCTCCCTTTTCCCTTGAAACAGTTGACAGGGATGAAGATGTCTGTTCCTCTCTCAGGTGGCTGCAGTGAGCCAGGTGTTTTACCCCTGCTTATTATCTTAGGGGTGGGGGAGGGGAGCCTCCACAGGGGCTTGTAACTCATGTTTGTCATTTCAGCTTCTTTGTCTCTCTGCCCCTCACCTTCCTGGGAGTTGTGTGGCACTGTCCTGATCTGCTCACCCCCAAAGCAGGTCCTTTGGTCAGCTTTTGGCTCTTTCTCCATTGTTTTTGTGAGAGCATTCAACTCTACCTGTTAGTCTGTCGCCATCTTTCCACAATCTTTCTCTTCTGACTTTTGAAAACCATTACTCATATGGGAGCAGGCATTTCTTGAATAATCAACCACTTACCTAGTAAAATAATCAAATGTTAAAAACAAAAGTAGATTTCAGACATTATCTGGACCCCTTTTCCATTTTACAAATGAAGAAACTGAGATTCAGAGATGGGATAGACCTGCCTGAGGTCATACTTTCTCTCCTTCATGCTAAGTCAGACTTGAAAGGCAGAGTCAGCTTCTGGGAAAGCTGGAATGCAAACCATGATGCCCATTTATTTCTGCACTATTTGGATATCACAAAATCAGTGTACTTTAGTATTCTGACCAATACATCAAATTTAATCAGTATCATATTTTCAAAAACAATCATGTCTTTGAGTCCAGGTAGGTCTGACTCAAAAGCTCATGCTTTTTGACTCAATGTTCTACTGTCCTGAAAAGGAGCAGAGACTCTATGCCATAGGTAAAGCCATACTTCCAGATCTTCCTCTCACATTAAGGAGCAGGAGTAGGAGCAGGTTTAAGCTCTAATTTCTGTACTTGTTTATGGAAAATGAGTAAGAGGTGCTGCCTGTACACATTGAGGTGGGATCTTCTTACAAGCACAATGGTAGAGGTGTTTGACTCTTTTGGGGGCAGCTGGGGTGAAAATTCTAGTCTTTTCCTCCATCTTCTTTGGTCCAAGTGATGAGTGACATCTGTCATGGAGCTTCCATCAGAACAGTCCGTGAAGTGATAAGATCTTTCTCCTAACTGCACTTGTTTCTGGTTAATTGACATCAGTTTAAATAGTATATTCCCAGAAATTATGTAAGCTTGTAATGAATCGTCTTCTATTTAAACTAGTTAGAGTGGATTCTGTTATCTTTAAAAATCCCCCTGACCTATATTACCCTATTTGATAAATAGAGAAAGTGAGGCTCGGAGATTATGTGACTTGTCTAAGCACTCCTTTCCTCTGTCCTATCCTTTTCACACAAGTAAAGCATGAAAGAAGCAGGAGCTTAGCCTGTTTACATGGTTTTTATCCTCAGTGATTACCATATGGCATTATTTCATGTGAACTTCTCTTTCTGACCTAACTTTAAAGGAGTAAGGATCCTTAAAAACACCGTACACAAGAGGCAACACATGCCATGTTAAAATGAAGACCATACGGATATGTGTTATTTTTCACAACTCAGCAGCCCTTCTTCATTTTGTGGTTATAACATCCTGCTTTTCCTTTAGGAAACTGTTATTTCCTCAATGATTCTGATGTGATTGAATCAAGAAAGACCCCACAAAAAGTGCCAGCACGTGACTCGGTTTGACCCATCAGAGTACCAGACTAGTCCAAGTGAGGGCATTTGACCGAAATGAGTTCGACTGGTCATTTTTAGGGGTCTGTGTTGACTCTTGAGAGAGAAAAGATCTGCATTATACTTTGGTCCAGAGCATGGAAACTTGAAACTTCAAGGGGCCATCTTGCCACCATATGGAACAAGTCTATCTGAAGATGAAATTTAAAATGAAGAAAACAATGCTGGTAACAGAGAGAGAAGCCAGACAGAGAAAAACAATTGGAGAAAGACAGATAGTGGAATGAACACAGAGACTGATAAAAAAAAAAGGCAGAAAAATACAAAAAGAAGATAGAGACATAAATAGACACAAACATACACTGATCAGCCAGAAACATACATACTCAGATACACAGAAAGACAGGGAGCAAAACACACAGAGATACACACATATATAAAGATAAAGATATTTGTGGAGAGAGAGCCTGAAGGATTTGATGTCAATAACACTTGATGGTATCATTTAAATGCCTGGACTTATCTGTGCCTAAAACAATAATCTGTTCTTAGACGTCCCAGTTCTAAGGGACAATACATTTCCCTTTTGTTCAGTCATTTGTATTGGAGTTCTGGATAATACAAAATAAGAATTGGGTGTTTCTGGCTCCATCTTGGTCACACAACTAGCTCTCTGACCTTACTCAAGTTCATATGCTTCATTTTTTTTCATCTTTAAAACAGTAGCAATGATACCTGTTTTACCTGCCTCTCATGTTGTGATTGGTGATTTGATGAGGCTATGAAAAGGCATCGAAGAGTAAAAAATAAAATGCTATACATTTTTATGGACCTCGTCATGGAATTTCTACTCTGAAAAAACTTGCCATTGTAAGAAATTAGTTGTCTTTTTTAAAAAAAAAAACTGTATTTTTTCACAGTGGAATGAATAGGCTAGAGTAAAAGCTAACACACACAGGTGATGTTTTTTGAGGTAACAGAAAGCAAGCTATTAAAAGGTGTCAAACATTTGGGGAACTGATGTACCTAATGGGAGGGAATTGCTTTGAACAGAGATGATTGCTACTTTTAAGGACACCTTGAGTAGCTGACCCAGAAAATTAGCATGATCACCTGCTGCAATGTGGCTCTTTTCTTCATTTGCTTTCAGATGAAAAGAAATGGGGAATGGACACGTAATCCTCATCTTTCAAATCCATTCTTACTGATTTTGTAGAGTTAAATCTTTGGTTAAAAAGAAGGAAACTATTCCTCTGACTTATCCTCATTTGTCTGATGGGACAAATGTTTGTTTCTTGGTTGGCTTCTTTATCAGCAATATGGCTGTAACCAATTTCTGTGGTAGAGGAATAATAGATCCATGGTAGTTATGGTCAGTAAATTGCCTTCTAAAATGAAGCTGAAATCTTCTGGAGGAATTCAGCTGAAAACTGTAAATTAAAAAAGAATATCTGATATTTATTGATTGGAAGACACTGAAATAGATGTTTCACATCCTTTATTTCCTGTAATATGCATGGGATAGATGTTGAACTACATTTTATAAATGGGGAAACTGAGATGTAGTCAATTTTTGTGAGTGGCTCCCAAATCTAGCTGTTCATCATTATCATTTGTGGTTCATGTTTAAAAAACAGGATTC
>JAQZBX010031277.1:0-26418 GCA_029593785.1 Cabassous unicinctus | reverse complement strand
TGCGGTGGGCTGATGCAGCAACCTCACGGCAGGAAGCGGGTGTGGCGCAATGGATAGAGCACCCGTTTACCATATGAGAGGCCCCGGGTTCGCTTCCCGGCGCCTCCTTGTGAGGGCAGGCCGGCTCGTGTGGCGCCGTGGGCTGATGCGGCAAGACCTCACAGCAAGGGGGAGATAAGCAGACACAGAGAAGACACGCAGCGAATGGACACAGCAGCACAAGCAGCAAGGGGGGGATAAATAAATAAATCTTTAAAAAAAAAAATTAAAAAAAAGATACCATGATGATTTACAGTACTGGGTAATAATAAATCTCTAGTGTTGATAATTGAAAATACAAGTTCTCCCACTTGTCCAACTACTTGTTGTGTAAGTAAGCCTGCTTATCTACTAGGAGTGTTAATGATGATGAGCCCTTAATTTTGATATGGACTCTTAAATGTGGAGGTCTGCTCTATAAGTGAGACAAATGAAACCAGGGGGTCTTAGAAGTCCATGCCACACTTGTAACGATATAATTTGAACTTAGGTTTTATGGAAAAATACCCAATGAGTCATCTTAATCTTTTAAACTGTGAAGGTTCATGATTAATTAGGATCTAGCATCTTTAAAGTTTTTAATGCCTCAATGCTCCCAAACTTCCTTTTCATGGAATTTCCAGGGGTCCCCAAAATGCTATGGCATGCCTTTCATAAAACCAAATTCATTATGGAAATGTTGTAGAGAGAGAAGGAATAGAGATGGATCAATAGCTAATTTACGTTTTCACTTTCAATGTAACTGGTCATCCTTACCGGACCCACAAAGGTAGTGTTTCCTCTGTTTCCATGGCTCATTGTACCAACTCTATGAGAGCATTTAACCCATTGTTGAAGTTGCATACTTAAAGATCTGTTTCCATCATTAGACTATGAACCCGCGGATGGTAAGAACTATGTTTTACTCATATCTGTTACCCCAGCACCTCATACAATGCTTGGCATACAAGAGGTGTCCAAAGGCTGCATGAACCATTCCAGTACCACTAGAAAATCAATGTGGCATTATCATGAGATAACTCAAAGAAAAAGTTGGCACCATGGATGACATTTAGAGCTGACATTTGCAAAACACAACTGAAAGAAAAAAACATGTAGTGCTTGGTATTACTAAATATAAAAATTTCAGTTAACTAATTGAGGAAGCTTATACTTATTCTAACATGACTATTTCCTATAACACTTCCAAATCTCAAAGTAAATGTTTTAATTACCTGCAATGTTAGAAGGTATTTCTGTTTAAAATTTCAGATGGCTCACTACTTTTAAATCAAATACAAAGTCTTGAATGTATTTTAACCTTTAAGGGCATTCCTTAAATAAATACCACTCCTACAATAAATATACTTTACTAAATAAAGATAGGTAATCAAGAAGGAAAAATTCAGAAAGGGAAATGCTTTAAAGACAACAAAAACATTCATCACAGTAATCAAATTAATAACAGTGCAATAAAATATATGAAAGACATCATATTCACTCTGCAGATGCTTGCTATTAATTATGTACTTCTTAATTTGGCTCAAAGAAAAAGACATCTTCCTAAGAAGCCAAACAGATGAATAGATGGATATTGTCATAACACTATCCTTTTATTTGCTTTCAACTTGAATATGATTTCTTGGTAGAAATTTATCAAACCCCTTCCTTACAAGTAATTTTAAGTTAGTGTTTCCAAATTGAATTATTACTATCATGGCTGAAAGTTACAATTTTGACAATATGACAAAAATTTTAAATGTAAAATATTTTAAAAATATAAAATAACTATCATCTATATTTGGTTAAGGTGCTTAAGATTATCATTACCATATCCAGTAAATGCATGTCACTGTTCTTCACGTTTCGACCTGGGCTTAATAACATTCCAAAACATCTGAAAATATTGGGGGAAAAAAACAAAAAGAAGAAATAAGGTATTAAGAATATATAGAAGTAGAAGCCCAGTTAGCAAAAAGCCTTTTTATAATAAATGTACAAACTGAGCTCTGTACTTACAAATAGCTTTAGGTTTTTTTTTCTAAGAACATGGAAAATTAGAATTCATTAAGATACATTAAAAAGTTGCATAGAAATAAATTATCTAAATTCCCAGATCTTTTACATGTAAAAGATTGCTAATTATCAGAAACTACAATAAAAATGGCCACAAACTGTTGATTGAAAGAAAATGTAGGAGTAAGATACAGATTAGTTACTAGACACAAATGAGATTTTTATTTGCCTTAGTTATTCCAAATATATAGGCCAAGATCAACTAATCTAGTTAAATCAAAATAAGGTTTTTGAAAATAAGAACAATACATTGTACTCTCTTTGCATTAAGCCAGATTGACAGAAAGCTACCTATTACCTATTAGTCTATTACCAGTCGTGCACTGAATAACATGTTAATATCATTTTTTTTTAAAGTTGTATGAGTCTCATTATTAAACATGCTTTTTGTATATTAGTGACAATATTATCCAACATATTTTATACTATTACTATTTACTCCACCTTGTGCTTCCTGATGCTAGAAAAATCTTAGGAATCTATATTACCACTTTATTTATAAAGACTTTCACGAAAAGTTCAGTTAAATCTAACTTTTATTATTTGTTAGAGAATATATGATTAGCTCTACTTTATAGGTGAGAAAAGTATTAAGTCCAGAGAAGTTATATAATTTACCCAAATTCATATTGCTATTAATTCTTGTAACTTGAAAGGCAATGTGACCTGTCCAAACTATCCTACCAACAACTCACACCCACACTTACTAATATTTTTATTGTAGCTTTTAAAAATTAAAAATATTCCTTGAAGCATTTTATAGATGGAGTAAGGAACGTAACTAAATTAAACTTGATAAGATTTTTAAATCTTCAAAATAGTATCAGCTGACCAGACAATACTTATCTGATTCTTATTGTTTTCCAAAAGTTTGCTTTTCCAATAGCATGGTTTTTTGCTCCATGAGCAAGAAAAGTGATTGCTCCTATCCAAAAATGAGCTTAGTAAATGGCAAAACAATATATACTTCCTGTGAGTACTGGAGGATGCCTTGCTCAAGGATCCCTTTTGTCATCTCAAAATGATCAAGTACACAGAAAAGATAAAGTTGATAAGCTCTGTAGATCAAACATATTATTATGCCACTGAACAAAATATAATCCACTAAGACAGAAATAATTACATTCTATTATTCATAATTTTAATATGATTACTATACACTATGATTTCTCGCCCATAAATTCCTATAATAAACACTGTCTGTACAAATTAAATGGTAAGTAATCATGAAATTCACTGTAGTATTTCTTCTATCATTACCTTAAATTCTTGCAAAGCAAGAATGAAAGATTTAATTCTTTTTCAGAGATAAAATGTGTTTGTCCAACTAAGCAGTCAGGTCAGTGAAGGCTTGTCTCACACTTCCTATATGCTTTGTATCACTTTGCATCACTCATGGTTTTGTTGTTTTTTTCAAAAGCAATATTCTATATTATATGGCCTTTTTAATATTACAAAACTATTTTATACTCATTCTAATTACTTAAAAAATACCAAGGTAATAAAGAAAAACTAAATAATTCCTCTGTTCTCTCTCCACGCTTAGCTCCCTTAGGAACTAATGCTAACAGTTTAGTAAGCATACTCCCTACCTCTCTCTTTGATCTTTTTTGTAAATTCAAGTTTTATATTATTTTATTTGTCAAGCATCTACAGGTAAATGGTAAAATTGATAAAATTTTACATTTTCTTGGCCTAATAGTCCTATACTAAATTCTAATGCAAAGGGCACTTTGGAAGTTTGCATTTTCCCTAAAAGGTAACATGTATCACCTTATTTTGATCATCTTTGATGCACTGCTCTTTTCCTGTCTTATACATTTAAAAATCCTGCCACCAACCAGCATTGTGACTTTAGAGAAAGCATCTAACCCATTTGGCCTCTGCTTCCACATCTAAAAAACAGGAGAGGTTTAATACATGAACTCTAAGGGAGAGTCCTTTCAGTACTAAAATTAAATATTTTTTTCTATCAAACTGTATTAGTCATTTCCAAAATTATACTTCATTAAAGTATACGAGGCTTCCTACAGAGACCAGCAAGATCTATTAGGAAAAATAAGTCAAGTATTAGATAGATATTATTAGTACCCAAACACCTAATGTGAATATTATGTGTTTCATTAGGGAGTTTAAAGCATTCAACCTTCTCTTATTAACTCTATAAATAATGTAGAAAGCAAATTGCTATCATGCCTATTGCTATCATGCCTATTTTCTCAAGAAGCTCATAATCTAGCAGGGGAGGAAAATAAGTAAACAGGCAATTACAAACCTATACGTAAGTTCTATGATAGCTATATGAACAGAATGTTAACAAAGCATAAAGGAAACACATCTACCATTATTTCATAATATAATAAAGAGCTGATCTGACCCAAAATTTGAAAACAAATCTCCTGAGACTGAGATGATGATGATAATAACACTAACAGCAGCTACAGTTTAATGAATGCCTTAACTTTAAGCTAGATACTACTATATTATTACATTTACATTTCAAAACAACCCTCAAATAACAGATGATAAAACTAGTTTTCATAAAGCTGAAGGTATATGTCCAAAGCAACACAGTTATTAAGTTATAGGGCTGGGATTCAAGTCCATGTCAATGACTCTACAACTCCATGGTCTTTCCATTATACCCTGCCACCTCCCAAGGCAATCAGTAGAAAAGACTAAAAATTCCCAGTATGGTCCATGCTAAGTCACAAAATTCAGTTTCACTTTCCACATTTCTGAAATAAAAATATTGCCTATTTGCATGTTCACTATGTTAGTGTTAGGTCTGAAATGAAAAAATTATGGTGAAAATGCATTGTAAAGAAAGCAGTCACCAACTATAAATTATAATTAACACTATGATTAAGAAGATAATACTTACTGAGTTTTTACTCAGAGTTTTAAACAGCTTTTAACACAAAGTCAGCATCCACAACAAACACCAAAGACTCAATTCCCTAGCATAGCTTTAGACTTAATTGAATGAAAAAGGATGTGAGAAAAAGAGAGATGTTATGCTGATGTCCTGCAACAGGAAACTTTAAAATGTTTTACTTTTCCCTTTAATCCAACAAAGCAATAGGATTCTATAAACTAACATTAAGACTTTAGATAAAAATTAGGAAAGAAAAAAGGAAGGAATGAAAACATCTGACTAATCATCAGTTAAAGGACGTCTCTTACTAGATTCAACTTTTGTTATTAAAAATGAAAACGTGACAGCATGACAGAAAGGTATAAATAGAACTGCAATAAATAAAAGCTATAATTCTGTCATAATTTTTCAGAAAATATGGAAAAACACTTTAAAAACTAAATAATTTCATAAAAATTGGAATCCCAGCCAGCTTCATCCCAAAGAGGCTAAAACAAAAGAAGCAGTTGTTGGAAATGTCTTCTATAAAGAATTGTTGGGATTATTTTTTCCCTACTAAAGAGATCAAGTAGAGGAAGATATACAGGCAGTCCTCACTATGCATGGAAGTGTGGAACTGTAAAAATGACTGTACAAGCTGAAACTGTGCAAAGCAATCTTAATAAAAAAATTTTAATTTTATTGAAACATTTACAAAGATTACCGATTATAAGTGTATAAAGAAATGAAAAATTGTAAAAACTATTATTTAGTATACTGTAATTTAAAGCACTTAAAAACTTAAAAATTCAAGTTTTATTTCTTTGAAAAAACTTATAAAGAGTAGTTTGAACAGTGCTTGCCTTCTATTTCTCTTATAATTTAAAATACAGAGCAGGCTTTTCTTTGCCTTAGCAAATTACCATATTTATTTCTAAGTTTGGATCAGCTTCCAATATTTTATCTTTTGTGCTTTCAACATTGTAAAATATCTCCAAGAGTTCCTTTAACATAAAATCTTTACTGATAGCACTTCCTCTAGGACATTCATCTTTTCATCATGACCACTTTTCTTATTTATGTTAAGTTCATCTTTTGGCTTCAGATCTAGAATCCACTGACCAGTGGCAGTATCAACATTCACACAATCAGCTATTTCTTCTATAATTCTACTTATGTCCTACTAAAATCCTGCAAAATTTGTACAATGCAGTAAGTTTCTTCCATACTACACATGATACTGTTACTTTTGCCATGATGCTTGAATGTTTTCAATTGCATGTTTTATATCATTTCTTCCAAAACTCAGCTAAAGAAATTACATGATCTCCAGTCTCCCTGTAATTACCATTTTCTTTCAATGTTGCAGCTAACCCCAGTGCTTTGGTGTGAATGCCAGCAAACTGATTGGGATTTGTTTTTATTTGACTCTTCAATTCAAAGTAGAAGCAAACAATCCATTTCAACCATAAATGGATTTCTATCTATCACAATTTAAACTAAAAGGTTTTGGAGCAACTTTACCCTGTTTTTTATATTCATCAGGCTTTTTGATATGGTTCATATTGTAGCTTCATACATGTCTACTCTCATCCTATCTTCATTTTACTGTTGTCTTTTTCAAATCTTCTAATCACATAAATTCCACTTCCAGTGCTATCACTTTTCATTTCTTTGCTGGACTTTCATCTTTGTTAACCAACTCCCTCTTTCAATATCTATTTTTATAAAATGTTGTGTGAATAATTTATCACATAACATTTTATAAATGTTGGGATTCAAGGAGGCAGTGCAACTACATACTTTGCTGCGTGTGAATGAAATGAATAACAAACATTCAGTGACTAATAATCAGCAGAACTGGAAAAATAAGTGATATGATTGATCACTGATCATGTATTTACATAGTGATTTGTGGACTGAATAGCGAGCAGCAAAGTTTGTCTGTTATATATACTCATAGTTAATATATTGTGATGACTGAAATTTGAACCACGTTGTTAGAAGACTGGTGTTATTTAACTAAACCATGGTAACAGAAGTTCATGAACATTGGAACCGTGCAAAGCAAGGACTGCCTTTTATATATAGGTTCTAAATAAATCTAGCCAAGGTTTTGCCTTCCTCTGTAGAAGTCTACTCTGATTCTACAGGCTGTTCTTTTTTTGGATTACTCCTTATTATCCACAAAGCACTGATAATGTCAGTAAAAATCATGATTGTGGTAATAGTAATAGCACCAATAATAATAGCAAGCATTTATTGAACACTTACTCTGTGCCAGGGACTATTCCAACTACTTTACAGATTATCTCTTTTATCCTCCCAACAATCCGGTGCTTGGAATCTGAAGCACAGAAAAGTTAAATAAGTTGGCCAAGCTCACCAGAGAGCCAGGATTCAAACCCAGATGAGGGAACTCCATGGCTGATGGTCCTAAAATTTTCACTCTACTCAGTGCCATCAGTAATAGGAGGAAGGAGTCTCTACTTTAGGACTTATATTTATCAGCAAGAGAGGTTAATAAAAAAACTGATTATTCCTTTCTTTTCCTTCATGAGGTGATAAATTTTATTTGTTTGCCCAAAGATTTTCTGGAACATAGCACAAATTACTAGGGGGAAAAATCATTTAAAATAGATGCTTTGGATTGCCTTAGATCTGCTACAGGTACAGAGAATTTAACCTACAGGAAGCCTATAAAAGAAGAGATATATTTTTAAGTCAATTTTTTTTAAAGGAAATAATGGGGGAATGAACCCAGGATCTCATACATGGGAAGAAGGCGCTCAGCCACTGACTTACATCTGCTCCCCAATGAGAGTTGTTTTTTTCGCTTGTTTGTTTTTAGGAGGTACTAGGGCTCAAACCCAGGACCTCATACATGGGAATGAGGTGCTCAATCACTTGAGCAACATCCACTCACCAGTTTTTTTTTGTTGTTTTTTGTTTTGAGGTACCGGTGTTGGGGATTAAACCCAGGACCTTGTATGTGGGAAACCTGCAATCAACCACTGAGCCACATCAGCTCCCAAGTTGGTTTTTTTCGTTTGTTTGCTTATTGTTTGTTTTTAGAAGGCACCAGGAACCGAACCTGGGACCTCCCATTTGGAAAGCAGGTGCTCAACTGATTGAGCCACATCTACTCCCTCCCCAGTCAATTTTTTTTAGCAAATTATCTACCAATAAACTTCAGAACATACCACAAACCCCATACCATCCCTGGACAGTGTTTCCATTAACTCTCATATAATGAATGGTTCAGGGTTTTAAACGCAAAGCCGCAATTAAACTACGAATATTTCTGCATAACACTCTTCAAAATACAAAGAGAGCGGCTGTGGCTCAAGCAATTAAGTGCCCGCCTCCCACATGGGAGGTCCTGGGTTCAGTTCCAGGTGCCTCCTGAAAAAAAACAAACACAAACAACAAGCAAACAAATGAAAAAACCAACTCAGGGAAGCTGATGTGGCTCAGTGGTTGAGCGCCGGCTTCCCATATATGAGGTCCCAGGTTCAATCCTCAGTACCACCTTAAAAAAAAAAAAAGTAATAAAAAAATACAATATAATATTTTAAATTATTACAACAATTAAACCAATAAATTTTAAAATCTAACATTTGGTTTAACCACAGCTAAAAACATCTAGCAGATTAATTGCTTTGATCTTCCATTCCATTGGAAAAATTCAAGTAATGATACATTATTTGGGCTTTTGCATATAGTAGATATATGCATGAAAATAAACAAATGGCAAACTACAAGTATTTTTACAATTGAATATATTTGCACACAAAACTCAAAAACATCAAAAAGCATAAAGAGAAATAACGTTTCCACAGTAGCTAGAGCTGTTTAACAAGGGCCCATGTTCTCTTTCTTCATAAAGGTAAGTCAAATATAGGTAGAATTGAGCCAAATATCAGCAAATAATGATTAATTCAATTTCATGAGAAAATTTACAGCATTAAGGAACTTTACAAACACTTTAATAAAATAAGAAACCTAGTGATTCCACCTAGAGATACTGCTTTCTTTTCCTTCTTCCAGTAATCATTTCACTTCTTTTAAATTTTCTTCTAATTATATGTTTTTTAATATACATTCTACCTTTTCTTCTATGCCCATTCACATATTTTGCTCTCATCCCTTTAGAATTTTATCTCTTTATATTTCTTTCTTCCCCATTTTTTAAATGTGCCAATACTGCCATTACTGGATTTCAAAAAAGATTTTTGTTCCTAATTAATTTCTTTAACCCATTCCTGTAAACAAAAAGCTGCCAAAAACAAACAAAAACCATTGGGTATTTTCAACTTTTGGCAAATGGCTTTATTTTGCAATTCTTTCATGGAATTCTAGCCTTTTTAATATGGTAATAGTTGATCACTGATACTAGCACCAATCTCAGTTTTCTAAACAAACGTAAATAAATATATCTATTTCCAGGTTTATATGCACAATTTTCCAACATGTGAAAAAAAACATCTTGAATCTTCTGTACTTACCATAAAACATAGTACAAAAACAAACATTAACAATTATTTGCCAAATATTTAATTTTAAAAGAGAAAAAGATCAAGAAAAACACAATTTCAGTAATATTTACTCATAACAAAGCAAAGGAGAAAGTACAACAACAACTTGCTGCTTTTGTTACCAAGAAAAGTATTTTAACTGGGACATGTAATTTAACTAGCAAGCCAGGAATAAAGATATTCTGGGGCGAAAAAATATTCATTTCATTTGTTCATTATTTACTGAGCACCTACTACAAACCAGGCACTACTCTATGCACTAGGTATAATGTAATAAACAAAATGGACATGGAGCCCTCAAAGAATATATACTTTAGTGAAGGCAGGCAGCCAACAAACAGATAAGCAAACATCTGAAGATATATACAATGTAGAAAAACAAGTAAGAGTATTAGAAAGTACAGAATAAGTGGAATGGGGTCTATTATTTGCATATTATGGACAAGGAAAGCTTCACAGGCCAGTTATACAAGGGGTGGGAGAGAGAAAACAGCCATCATTTGAAAGGGCTGTAAAAGAAGCAGTAGATTTAGGAAAAAGCCAGGTTTTATAAAATAAAAGTAATATTCAAAAATAAGATAAAGAATTAAAAGGAATCTTGCTTATGATGATACTAATGACTTTCAGAGTATAGAACAATATTTCAGTAAGGCTGAATGCTAGGGTAGGAAGGGGGCTCTAGGCAGGAGCATGCAGAGCTCTGAAGTACCCCACTTTATTCTGGCCAAAGTAAAGCTAATATTCCCTTGGCATAAGCCAAGAGAGGGGCAGTATTACCAGAAGAGTGTGAACTCTGGGCATTATCTCACTCTTACTGATGATGGGGGATGAGTATGGAGAAGGTTTTTCTTGGAGTGCATCAAGTAAAGAAAGGTGACTTCTGGGTACCCAGAGATAGTCTCAGTTGCTATGTTTGCAAAATTGTGAACCCAAATGTATGTTTATTATGTACTAGCTTATAACCTCATATATGTTACTCTGAGGACAAGGTTCAAAAGAGCTGTCCTACATCTTCATAAACCTTTAGATGAATACCCACTTTCTGAAATCAATAAAAGCTACACACACTCATGCACACACACGCATGCACGCACCCCAAGAAGGAAAATAGTGACTTCAAGTGTGCTTCCTGGATGAAAAGCTAGGAACAACAAAATGCTTTTGTGTCAAGGATCCCCAACACCAACCGCAAGTCCAATGATTTTCTTGGAAGACTCAAAGAACTCAGCATTTACAGTTTAAGGATATAAAGCAAAATCAGCAAAGGTAATAAGGTCCACAGGGTGACATTCAAAGGAAACCAGGCACAAGCCTTCAAGAATCCTCTCCCAATGGAGTCACAGAGGGTGCATTTAATTCCTCCAGCAATGAGTTGTAACAACACGTGAAAGACTGTGTACCAGAAAGGCCCCTAAAGACTCAGTGCCCAAGGCTTTTATTGAAGGCTGGTCACATAGATGCCCTCTGCTCAGCATGTACCAAAATTCCAGACTCCCAGAAGAAAAGCAGGTGTTCAGCAAAAACCACATTGTTTGGACATACAGTTTAGGCACAATGAGCCACTCTTATCAGTTCTGGGAATGGCAGGAACCCTCCCAAAATCCAAGTTTCCAGAAGTCAGTCAAGGGTCAACATTTCAAGAAGATCTTTTTAAGGATAGCAGTTTCAGGCCTGATATGTTAACTCTTTTCTGCATAGTCCTGTTTTAGTATTTATATTTTAAGTAAAGACAATTTTAATATAAAAAATATCTGGGTGTAAAATAATACGGACTCCACAGAACCTCAATTCCATTTACAACAGTTGAATCAGGTTATATAAACCTTTGATCAGTTATCAAAATAATGGAATAATTTATGTTACTAGTGAAATCTTAACACATACGAATAACAATTAGAAAAATAATGAGAATAAAAAGAATGAGTAAATTTATCAAAATGTTTCAAAAATGGAAAAAAAATCAAATTAATATAAAGTACAAATGCAAAAGTGCACCTATAAGAAAGACTTATTTAACTTAATTGTTTAAAGTTCTACTAAATAAGAAAAGCAATTTATATAGGCCTTCCTCTCTATTTCCTTCAAATGAACCAAAGATCTTTAAAAAAAGAGAAAAGTTATGCTGCCATTATAAATAAGGACAAATATCAGGAACTAAATGATGTTTACTAGTGAAATAAAATAGTTATACCAATCCTATATGTACTTAATACCATCGCCCCACCCCATAAGCTTAAGTCATGCAGTCAAGTCAAATGGAAAGGCTTTAGAAAGAATAGCAAGGCACCCTGGATTCAAATCCTCATGTTGCCTCTGTTAGTTATGCTTCTTAACAAGGTAAAATAGCATGCTTAAGCTCCCTCTCCAACCCCCTCCCCCAAAAAAGATAAAGAAAAAGATAATAATCTATTTTACATGGTAACTGGCTTTAGCATGAAAAAAAAAACAACTGTGCATTAAACATCTGGAATGGAAATGGGCAAATAGTAGATACTCATTAAATAGTAACTATTATCATTGCCATTAAGATAGTTAAAAGATTACCTAAAATAACCAATTTTTGTGCTGTTTTGTTTTGTTTCCCAGAAACTTATCAGAAACCCCTATCTATAGGGTTGGTTAATTTAATTAGATATAGTCTAATTCAATCATATACTATCAGTGAGGGTCCAATCAGGAAAGAGAACACAGTAATCTGAACAGGAAAAGTTTACTATGAAAAAAAATATTAACTATAATAGGAGAATAATTATAAAGATATAAAAGGAATTCTAAAGAATTCCTAAGGTTGAAGGAGAGTACCCAAGGAAAAACAAAGTTGGAGAGCGGAGTGGGGGTGGTCTCTCCCTAAGTATTTAGACCTCACTGGAGAAGGTATGGTTGCCACCCAATGGATGGCACAAAACAAAACAAAACAAAACAAAAAACACCTGACTTGATTGCTCAGACAAAACTGGATTACAAATCACCAAGCAAGCAGAAAACAACTCTCTGGGGTACAGGCAACTGAGGAAGGCAGAAGAAATTAGGGGTCTCAAAGCTGACTCACTGGCAGGCTGGCGCAAAGCTTAGGGCAAACAGGGTCTGTGTTGGGAGGGCCATAGGAGGGCTATAAGCTGGTGGAGGAGGCGTGAACTAGATGCACTGCTGGAGCAGAGCTCCACTGGATGTCCCCATACCTTGCAGAAAGAGCAAGAAATAACAACTGCAGCACACCAGAACTAGAAAGAAAAGCTCCTTTCTTCTGCAGTGTCTCTCTAGCACCCTCTACTGACAAAACTTAGTATTGTGCTTACTACAAAGAAGCACACTGCAACCTACAATACTTAAAACTTCTTTAATGCATATCAGGTAAGAGGGTAGACAAGAGGAAATAAATTGATAACTAGCATAGATAAAGTTAAAATAACCCCATCTCTTCTCAATGACCAGAGTAGAAATCCAAATTTCTTAAGCCAATAAATTAAGAAATGATTGCTACGTTATAGAAATATACTATGACTTACAAAAGTATTCAAAAAGAACTCCAAGAACAGACTGTAAATTATACCAATGTAGTTTCCTAGTTTTGATATTGTGCTACAGTTATGAAAGATATTAGCAATGGGTGAAGTGGGCCTCTCTGTACTCTTACTGCAACTTCCTGTGAGTCTGTAATTATTTTAAAAAAATTTTTTTAAGTTTTAATGAGCTCCGAGACATCTAAAATGGATCAACTTATAAAAACACATTATAGAAAACAATGTATGTATTCATTGCTCATATAAAATATAATGCTGCAAAGGTGATTATATTATCTTTATAATTAATACATACATCATAAATACTGCCACCTCCTACCACTGGGTATTAGTGACAAAATCCAGCAATGGAAGATGCTGAAAAGTCTGTCCTAATTATAAGTTCTAGTCCAAAGTTATTGAAGCTTCTAATTATCTACTCTCCAAAGCACCTGATAATGCCAATAGTTCTCTATCAACTGTCATTTGAAATCACTACCAGAGAACAATGAAAGTATTTTTGTATAAATAATACCCTGTTTTCCTAAGCTAAAAGATGGTCATCTTTAAACTGCCTTGAAATAAAGCACAAAGGAAGAGGGCAAATGAATAAGCACATGGAGCAGCTTTTAAAATAATATTCAGAATATGGATCACCCTACTAATTTTTCCTCATATTTAGAAACGGGAGGAATGACGTCCTTTAAGAGAAATTATTAGAACACCTGACTCTCAGTGTTGTTTAACAAATTTTAAGGGAAGCGGGTGTGGCTCAATGGATAGAGCTCCCGATTACCATATGGGAGGCCCCGGGTTCGCTTCCTGGGGCCTCCTTGTGAGGGCAGGCCGGCTGGCCCGTGCGACGCGGTGGGCTGATGCAGCAAGACCTCACAGCAGGAAGCCGTTGTGGCTCAATCGATAGAGCCCCCGTTTACCATGTGGGAGGCCCCAGGTTCGCTTCCTGGGGCCTCCTTGTGAGAGCAGGCCGGCCCACGCGGCGTGGTGGGCTGATGCAGCAGGACCTCACAGCAAGGGGGAGATAAGCAGACACGGAAGAGACGCACAGCGAATGGACACAACAAAGCACAAGCAAGGGGGGGATAAATAAATAAATAAATAAATAAATAAATAAATAAATAAATCTTTAAAAAATTTTTGGTATATCTACCAAATTTTTGGTATATCTACCAAATTACATAAGAAAATAAACATGTCAATCAAACTAACATCTAGGCAGCTTGAAGTCAGTGACTTGAGCTTCTAGAATTCTATATAAAACTACAGCAATTTACTAGGGATATAAGCAAAAATTTGTACAAAGCTGTGAACTTTAAAAAAAAAATAAGTACAAAGTAAATTATATAACTTAATTTTCTTCCACACTAGTTTCTTTATATTACAAATTAACTTTATCGGCAGCAGTTTTAAAGATTCAAAGGTGTTAAGAATTCTTTTGACAAGATTGCCACCTGCTGGATTAACTTAAATTCCACCATTTACATTTTAGGATTTAAACATGTTAGTACCACATATAACCCAATAAAAAAACAAGGGTTTCTTTTTCAAAAAAATAAATAAATCTGAATAATTACAAAACTTACAGGAAATCCAGTCTACTATGCTGAACAAAGTATTGTTTGTTGAAGACCCATTAGCCTGAAACAATTAGTTTGGATGATTATAGAGGTCGCCTGACAGAATGAGTGAAAAAGGAAGCAAAGAAACTTAATAAATATTAAGTAATTATTGCTGGCAGAGCAAGTGTAGCTGAGTGGTTAAGTGCCTGCTTCACATGTAGAGGTCCCAGGTTCAATCCCCAGTCCCTCCTAAAAAATAATAATATTAATAATTACTGCTGTAATATGAACCCAGAAATGCAAGTGTTAGATACGATCATTAACAAGATTAGGTATATTAATATAAAAAAGCAATATAGTAAATGGTTATGCATGAGATGAATTTTAAAAACAACTGCCCTAAAGTTATACAAATGGGTACGCATGTCTTAGGTAAATATATCCTGATTCAAAAAGTGTTTTATCTCAAAAAGCTTAAGCAGAAGTTGAGGTAATATACTCTGTAAAAATACCTCAAGATTATTCAAAAAATAACTGAAGTTGCCAAAAGCAACATTTGTAGGTAATTATTTTGTGCAATATATTTAAAATGTAAGTGTAAATGTTTTAAGCAATTTAACAAAGAAAATACTATAATTAAGCATTCAACTATTTTATCTATATCCATTAGAGTTTCTATATTCAAATTAGGACTTTCTCATTGGGAAAGGAAGGACTGCCTTATATTCAGGCATAACATAGACATAATATACCACTTAATCATAAAACTCCAAGATTTTAAAATAATATTTATTAAAAGATAAATTACCTAACTCAACAGTTACCTAATACTTCTTTGCCTGTATGACTACATACTTGTTCACCGAAAACTGCTTTTTGTAAGGCCAGAAAGGAAGGAAGTACTAAAAAAAATGATGGGGGAGCAGATGTAGCTCAAGTGGTTAAGCACCTGCTTCCCATGTACGAGGTTCTGGGTTCGATCCCCCGTACCTCATAAAAACAAACGAAAAAACCAACTCTCACTGGGGAACAGATGTAGCTCAATGGTTGGGTGCCTGCTTCCCATGTAGGAAGTCCTGGGTTCATTCCCCAGTACCTCCTAAAAAATAAAAAATAAATGATGAAGGCATATCGTAAGGACACAGGACTTGAAAGAGATCCTACTGGCCAATTCTGGGACAATTTGGGAACCAAAAATTAAATAATTAATTATAAATTACTGAAAAAAAGACAAATGTCTATACCAATAATAAATAAAAAGAAGAGAAAGGAGAATGCTTGCTTATAGCAGAAGACTGAGGGCTAACCTGTAAATGTAGAGGTCAAGAGCTGGAAAATTATCATTTTGCAATGATCATTGTAAAGATTGGATCAGGCAAGAATCATCAATGAATGCTAAATCAAGGGGATGTTGATGAGATGTAAGGTTATTTGCATGGTCTTAAAGTGTCTACCCAAAGACTGCTTATTGGTTTCAAGGGGGAAAAAGTAGTAATTTTATGGTGGAAAATCAGATATCTTCACTGGGTACTCAAAATTAACATCACCAGTGAGGGACAAATGGATATTGAGTGCCGTCAGATGTAATATGCTGTGAAGGAAACATCGTCTATACAGCAATGTATAATCTGAATCTAATCATAAGGAACTATTAAATAAACCCAAAATGAGGGGAAGGAATATATTCTTCAAAAATGTCCATGTCGTAAGAGACAAAGAAAGTCTGTGGAAACGTTCCAAATTAAAGGAAGCTAATGAGATATGACTACTAAATGCAATATAGGACCCTAAAATAAGTCCTGAACTGGGGGGAGAAAAAGGGTGTCATCAGATTAACTGACAAAATTGAAGACAAATAATAGGTTATATAAAAATACTGCATGAATGCTAAATGTACTGAAGCTGATAACTGTACTGTAGTTATATAAGAAAATATCCCTATTCTTAAGAAATACACATTGAAGTATTTGGGGTAAAGGGCCACGTACTCTTAAATGGTTCGGAAAAACAAGTTGGGAGTGGAGGGGAGGGCCTGAGAAAGTGGGTGCAAAGTAAATGGGGTAAAAAGTTATCAATAGGTGAATCTGAGTATAGAGTATACAGGTGTTTCTCTGAACTAGCTTTATTTTAATGACTTTTATGTAGGTTTGAAATTATTTCCAAATAAAAGTTTCAAAAATTGCTATATTTAATGTTAAAAGATTTTTAAATGTCACCATACATAAAATCTAATCATTATTCTTTTAGGACTAAAATAATATCAACAGTACCTTTTATTTTTAGCTACTGTCATCAACTCTAAGAACAGATCAATTTTAAGACTCACCATTATTTTTTATATCACTAAAGAAAAAAGTGACAACTATAATTATAACATGCCACCAACTTTAAATTATAACTCAATTTCAGAGACATTAAATATGAAAACACATGCATCTTAAAATTGATGAAATATGATTTCTATATATGGCCAAACTTGGACAACAATTAAAAACATGTGCATGTATCACCATAACAAGATGCTGAAGAGAACTTTTTGTTACCTGGATACTGGCAGCAGGATCCAAAGGTGAAAACAAACTGGAGCTAAATACTCAACATTCTAAAGAAAACTGCAGACAATTGAGGGCCAGACACCTTCTCCCAGATTTAACAGAGGCATAGGTGGCCATGATACCATTAGCCAGCACTTCAACTGCCTCCCCTTATCCCAATTTAGACAATGGGGAGGAGAGAGGGAGTGATCATAAGCATAAAGCAGTCATGGTGAAGAGGTTTTTCTTTCTCTTGATCATCACCAATTTCTCCCACTTCCTGAAACCAAGTGAAAAGATGATCTGAGATAACCACATCTAGAGATTAGGGAGCCCTGCAAAAGATGAGAGACCAGCAATTTCACACCCTAGCATGTCTGCTCTCAAAGAAATGTAAATGGTAGAGGAATGAAACATTAGGGACTCCAATCCCTTGAGTTCTGGGATACATGTGAACATGAAGGCACATGCACTTTGGTGACTTGCAAGAGCAACCTATACTAGAATGCCAAGCAGAAGCAAGTAATGTGGCTGGGAAGAATGGAGAAGGTGACCTCCAACAAGTGACCTATAGCACCTGGAGAGCACGGAAGAGGACTAGGCATGAAGGAACACTGAGATTAGGGGAGAAAGCAGGAGCAGCACACCAGCAGCAGAACAAACCAGATCAAGCCAGAGAGGGACTGTCAACTGGCAGCCATTTACATAAGACCCCTCCTGTATCTCTACTATTCTACCTCCATGCCTGAGTGGGCAGAAGGAATATCAGAGGATACTCCAGCCTCTCCAAAGCTGATGGAGGAAGAAAAGGAGGAATGAAAGACCAGACCATACTTCACCCCCTCCAAGCCCTTGAGTCCAGGCCTTACTGGTATTGGCAATAAGAGAAAAAATAAGATTGTAATTTTAAACTTGGAAAACTTTATGTTAACCTATTATAGATCTTTTAAGTTAATATATTTAACCATATACCCACACAAATATATAGTTTTACACATATAAATGTCATTATATACATGCTTTCTCCGCCCTGCTGCAAGAAGATAACACCTGTGAAATATTTGTATCCTTTCATATTTTCTTTGTACTGATATAAATAACGCATTACATACAAACACACACACATGGGCTTTTTGTTTGTTTTCATGTCCTTGTTTGACATAAAAACACATCACATACACTTTTCTACATCTTGTTTTATTCACTCAACAATATTTCATAGAATATAATAAAGAAAAAAAGAGAAAAAAACAATACCTCATAGAATTTTCTTCAAGGCATCTGATAGAAATTTTTTGTTTTTTTTTTTTCAAGGAGGTACTGGGGATTGAACCTAGGAACTCGTACATGGGAAGCAGGCACTCAACCCCTGAGCTACATCCACCCCCAATCTGATAGAATTTTAATACATTATTCTTAATGCTTCCATTATTTTCCATAAATTATTCAAGTACTTCTCTATGGATAGGCATTAATTTTGCTTCCAGTTTTTTGGTCACAAAAACAATGCAATAATAAACATCCTTAAAAACATGTCCTTAAATAGAGGTACTTTTATTCCAATACAATAGATTCTCCAGAACAGGACTGAGGTGTCCAATTATAGGTATTTCTGAATCTTTACAGATGTTGAGAGATTGGTTTTCAAAAAGAATATTACATTTCACATTTCCATGAACAGTATGAGAACATTGTTTTCTCCATATCTCCACCAGCAATATATATTATTTTGGCCAATCTGATATCTTATTGTTATCTTAATCTGCATTTCTGTCTATTCATGAATTGGAGCACCTTTACACATGTTTGTTAGCCATCTGAATAGCTTTGTTGTGATTTGTCTATTCATATTCTTGTCATTTTTTTCCTTTGTATATTATACAAACTCTATGTATATTA
Source organism: Cabassous unicinctus (assembly GCA_029593785.1). Lineage (NCBI taxonomy): Eukaryota > Metazoa > Chordata > Mammalia > Cingulata > Chlamyphoridae > Cabassous > Cabassous unicinctus. The sequence continues at coordinate 7,419 of JAQZBX010031277.1, read as the reverse complement.
TAGATAACCTTTCACCTGTCATCTCCACTACAAATTTTTTCCAGAACCATCATTTGTGTATTGACTTTGATTATAATATCTTTGTCCTAGAACTTTTTTTGAAAATTCGGTATGTATATATCATATATGTATATATCTTTTAAATCATCTGAGATTCCAGTAATTAGATGGGATTTTTAATAACCAGAAATGATGATACATTAAAGTATTTGCCTTGTATGTCCATAAAGAGACAACAGCACAGAAGGATGTGACCAAACAGGGTTGAAGTAGTTATTACTGAAAAACTAAAACCACCTCATGTGTTTATTTTTTCCATCAATTGAGATTTTCAATAAACCAGTTATATCGAACTTATTTAAGTAGAGAAAGCATTATTATTCTCATACTCATTTTAAAACAGAGAAACTGAATTATCATGAAAAGTGCAGTGAGTAATACAGTTAAGATTAAATATATGTTTCTTGAAACTCAATAACAATGATGTTAATACAAGTTTTTGGTAACATTTAAGAGCAAGGTGCTTACCTTTCAATAGCTAATTCTTTATTAGAAAGCTGCTGCACTGTAATCACAACCTTCTTCTCTATTCCTTGTTTTAATTTGAAATAAAATTTATCTCTATCCTTAGGCACAGGACTGAAATATGAGAAAAGAACAGGAATTACCAATTTAGCAATTAATACAATAAAGTGATAACCTATGCGAATGTTAGAACTAGATAATAAAGTATTTAAGCAACAACACCCTTATTCTTAAGATGTACGAAACTCTCATCTTGCCACATACTATATAAGTTTTACAGTCAGCTAAACAGAGCTGCTATTCATTTTTAAAAATGGTTTTTCAAGACTCTTACATTTTACCTCAAACCAAACTGAAAAATAAGATTTAAAACATTATGACATAAATTCAAACTTCAGTTTTTAAATTTAACAGATTTGGGGATGGGGTAGATTTAATTAATTTTTAACAATGCCACGTTTCTGGCTTAGCTAAATGGATAGCCATGAGTGCCTTTAACACAGCGCAACAATGCAAAAGCAAGTGGGAGGGGAGTGGATGTAGCTCAGTGGTGCATGCCTGCTTTCCATGTACAAGGTCCTGGGTTCAATCCCTGGTACTTCCTTAAAAATAAGCAAGTGGGAAGAAGATCTTACTTTTACACTTCCAGATTTTAGATGAGTATGGCATATTCAAGTAAATACAAATAAAAGACAGACAAAGAGATATAGATAAGGATCAAGTTAATCAAATTCTAGCCTCAGCTAGAATGGCAATTCTGACAAAAATTCTTAAAATTCATTCATTAAAACAAGAAATATCTAAAATATGAGTTATCTGAGAAGGAAAAAAATGCTTTAAGCACGTTATTTGACCTGGGACTTAATTTCAATATCGGCAAAATACAAATAAAATACCTACCTAAGAATTACTGTTAGAATTATAGGCACAATTAAGGCACACAGGCATTCATTAAAGAGTATAACTGTTTCCAGTTAACTGCCTATCTTTTAATTGGAGAACAACATTCTAAATGTACTAAAGGAGGATTTGAAATAGTTAACTAAACAATGCTCAAACCAGACAATATACTACTAGTATTCATTAAAAATGATTTTGATTAAAAACATTTTAATGGAGAAACTCTTACAATGTTAAAAGAAAAAAAAACCTGTATTTTCAATTGTGTAAAAATGCCCCTAGAAATTTTAAAAAAAGAAATAAATCAAAATATTAGAAGAGATTGTGGCTGGTAAGAGTATAGCTTTTATTTTACTTTTATTGTTTTACCAATTTTCTACAATAAACATAAGTATTTTTAGAATCATTAAGAAAATCGTGTAAAAATCTGAAAAGCATGAGAAACAGAAAATGAATATTTATTCTCAACCAAATATTTATCAGTTTAAATTTTTATGCCAACATTATATAATTTCTAGAAACTTTTAGTCAATTTTATATTTCAGGCATAATGCTAATTTTTATTCTTTCCAAATAACCTCACCTAAAATTTCCTTTTCCATCATCTTCTTTTACCTCCAAGGAGACACTGAAGGTAAACACATCACTGTCAGGAGTTGGAATAACCGAGTCTTTAACATCAGACACTTGTCTGGAAGAACGTTTGAAGGCTGTGCAGAAACTATACAAAATTCTGCTTACCTAAAAGAATAAAAACACAAATACCATTAGGCAATTTCTGTATTTCAATATGTCTCTCTCCTATTCTTGAATCTGTAACTTTCTACTGCCACAATTTTCTTTAGCAGATAAAATAGATATATTCTAGCCATCACTCAATTGTTTAGGTTTTCCATGGGACATAATTTTCATCAGTTATGCATTAGAAAGGGGTAGCTAAGTATACACACATACATACACACTCACACGTGCACGCAAAGTAAAACGTAGATCATCCTAACCACATTATTACAGCCTACAGAAAACCATCAGTGTGAAGTCCAAGAGGGGAAATATTAAAAGTACCCCTCAAAAGGTAAATTAGTTTCACAGAATTTTTTTCTTATGACATCAGCAGCAAGACATCACTTCATTTCACGGAAACAGTTCAAATCTGAGGTCTGTTTTGAAAGTTCAACAGGTAAGTACCATCAAGTCTAATACTATTAAATTTTTTTAAACACCAGAGATCAGAGGATTTAGGAGCTGCGATTAAGGATGTGAGCATCCTAAGACTGAAAGTAGGTGGATGACCACCCAGGAAAGACAGTAAGTTGATGTCTATATGTAGGGATCCAGAACCTCTTCTATTATAAAAACACATCAGAGGACTGGCCAGAAGCTTACACCGTCAGTACCAGAGGGGCTCACTTCATTGTTATTGAAAGTTTTATTGAAAATATTTCTCAGATGATATTTAATGAAAAGACAGGATTCCCTTCAAAGAAACTGGCTTTCTAGCTAGTTATGCTTAGCTATTAATTAGGTATAGCATGCGTATCACTTGTCATGAAAAGTTTATTCTGTAAAGCAAATAATACGTTGTTATTATGGCTATTTCTCCCTTGAACACCAACAGCCAGAGTCTTTTCTGTGCAGATACAAGGAATGGGTTAATCCTTTCATACAGATCTTAAATGTTATTTACTGTTAAAATCAATAATGATTCTTTACATCTATACAGCTTTTTAGTTTACAAACTCCATTTATATACATTATCTCATTTGATCCTCAAAAGAAACCTTACAAAGCAGACTAGCAGGTATTTGCAATACTTTTTACAGATGAGTAAAGTGGGCCTCAAAACTTTCCAAAAATCACATAGCAATGAAGTGACTGAACTAGGACTAGAATTTTCAGTTAAGGACTTTTTCAGGAGACTGCTAACATTATATAGTAGTTCCCTACTATTAATGATTTATTCTTATAGGGTAGTAAAGAAAGAAGAGAATCAAGCTCAATGAATTGTATGTATATGTGCCTGAATGGAGTATATAAATATGGCCAAGTGTATTCATCTTGAGGAATGATAGCTTCACTGAGGGAGATTCTTTCCTTTTACTTAAAAAAAAAGTCAACTTTCAAAAATATCCTTGCCTTTTGCGTCTTTCAACAGCGGCATTTAAACACAGTAATAAAAATGTGGAACTAATTTAAGTTCACAAAAGAAGCTTTATATATTTATAGATGTTCCTAGATTTCAGAATATACTATGAAATATCTGCTTACTCAAATGATGCTGGCATTTAAATTTCATTGAACATACACAAACAAGGCTTTAGTCCTCGATTTCTCTTTTCACTTCCTGAAGCTTCAGGTGGCTAGATACTGAGCCATATAATAAGGCAAATACTGATTTTAGCAATAAGCAAACATGGTAATATGACTTAAAAGGCCTCCAGTGTTGTTACTCAATATTGATGAAATGTAAATGTGTTGCTAGATTCCAAAATGAATGCCGAAATAATCTTATCTATTCTATTAGTATTATGCTACCCTAGTCACAATACTTCATACATATAGATAGATAGATAGATAGATAGATAGATAGATAGATAGATAGATAGATAGATAGATAGATATCAATGACTTAATATTCTTTTCCTAAAATGTAGAGGTATTCTAAATCCCATGCTCTTCCAGGAGTTATTCCCTTCATTGATTTTAAAAGACGCATCATACCATCTCAAACTTGAGAGGTTGGAACACAAGACACTCCAAATCTCAGTCCACCCACAAGTTGAACAACGAAAATAAGATGAAATGAGGAGGGTTAAACAGAGGTCTTATTTTTAATACTTCACACAATGGAAGTAGAAGGGGACTGCTCTGAATTTTAGCAAATCCTTCACTTTAGATTAATAAAAATCTTCTATTCACTGAACTATATTACTCTAGGACTACAATATTTTGCAATTTGCTTCAAATGTGAGCACTCCCAACAACAGAATATGCTAAAGTGTGGGGGCTTCCCTCATTTTTCTATTTTTCCTATATTCATATATTTTGCCATAAACCTTTTCTTGTACACACACAGCCTGTCACATTCAAAAATAAGTGGTCTTCAAATTTTCAGTAGCCATACTTACATTCATTAATCAGTGATTACCCTAAATTGCCTTTCCTGTGCCAAATTAAGTTATTTAAATTTTTAACAATTACAGAGGAACGTTGCCTGCAACATAAAGTTCAGGTTCAGCAGTAGCACCATATTTGTATTACAATGAAAAAAAATTTTAATATTTTACTTGTTATCCCATTATTACCTTAAAAAATGAGTAAAAACAACAAAAACAGCAAAGGATTGATATTTATAAGAACTGCAGACCTCAAGTGTTATACAATTAGGAGTGTACTAAATTCACTCATTCATTTAACAAATATTTTCTGAGCATCTTCTGTGTACTAAGTATTATTCTAGATACTGAGAATACAGCAGTGCACACTAACTTTACATTCTAGCATATGTAAGGTAAATATGGTTAGAGTGGATGAGATAGAATCATTAGATAAGCCAAAAGCAGAAATCTATAGCCTTTTACTTATTGGAAAAAGTCCAATAAGTTAAGTACTGTGGAGAAAAACAGAATAAAAAATTATGCTAGAGGGAGCAGATGTGGCTCAAGTGGTTGAGTGCCTGCTTCCCAAATGAGAGGTCCCGGGTTCAGGTCCCCGTGCCTCCTAAAAACCACCACCACCACCACCAAAAAACAACAACAACAACAACAACAACAACAAGCAAAACAAACAAAAAAACCAACTCAGGGGAGCCAATGTGGCTCATTGGTTGAACGCCACTTCTCCACAAACAAGGTCCCGGGTTCAATTGCAGATCCCCAGTACCTTAAAAAAAAAAAAAAGATAGAAATGTGCCAGTGAAAATTATGCCTACAATGCAAAATAGGGACTTTGAACTACTTTTAGTTCTTTCAGTACTCCCCACTTCCTTTCCCCAAATAAAATGTGAAGTCTATTGTTTACTTTTTACACAATCAACTTCAGTATATTTTTAAGAATGCATTATGTGTGTAAATAGGAAAATATCTGTACGTAACTTTTGATACTTTGGTAGAGTTAAAACTCAACTACATTATTTTTTCCCCTCCCACCTCTTCTTCTAATTCTTTCATTTTTATCTGTCTTTGTACCAGAGCTGATTAGCAAGCCTGCCACATCAGAAGGCCACATCAAAAAAAGTTAAAGAACTTGGCAAATTCTAAAGAAGATGACAAAGCTCAGGAATTTCTTAAAAGGTTAAGTATATGGAGCTGAGCCGGAGTAGTGGAAAATGATGGAAAACAATTAGACTCTACCTTTTCCTTTTTTGGAGGAAAGACACAATAATATGTTACTTCATTAGCAACACTCAAACTGCATTTAACACCTCCCATGTCTTATAAGTTGCTATTTCCACCAAAAAGTCTGAAATCATTTGAGAATTCTAGAGTCTGTGAATAAATTGAATTGGCGATTCAAGGATTATTAAGGTAGAGTAGCTTAAGAAACAATGATTATTAATGTCTATAATTCTTGGAACATGTTGGGTAACCAATAACATCAGGAAAAGAATATTAAAAACATATACCATAGGAAACATTTTTATACATGTCACACTACTTAAAAAATAATCTATAATGAGCACTTTCTTTGAAGAAAGGTTTATTGACAAGTAATACAGCACAATTTTCACCCCAGAAAGCAGTTCCTACAGAAAGCACTAAATAAACATAAACATAAACATATATTTGGATTTCTTTTTTTTTTTGAAGTAGGGGAAGGAAGACACATGTAAATGTCCCAACGGATAAAAACTAAAATCTTAACTCTGGTGGAATTTTGAAAAAATAACTTTTATTCTCTTCTTTATTTCAGTATTTTCCAAATTCTCAAATATTTATTACATTTTAACAGTTCAAAAACTGTTATTAAATATCAACAGTATTTACTTAAATTAAATATCATAGCTAGTTTTTCCAAGATAAAGCTTTTTCACTAATGTTGATGAAAGAGAACCCACTCTTTTAGAAACATCATATGCCAAAGAATGTTCACCAAAGAAATATATGTAGAAAAGTCATTCCATGAAAGCCACTCTGAAAAGTATGTGTTAAAAATTTTAAAACAACTTGCTCAAATATATTACTCATTGAAAGGAACAAAATTAGAGGTATATTATCTAAGAATTTTTTTGTTTATAAAAATCAATGTATTTAAGGAAAAGCAAGCCATTTGGCTAAACTACTTTCCCAATTAAAAAAAAAGTTTAGAAATATTATTTTTCCACGCAAGGAATAAGGTTTTGTTCTGTATAGTAGCATATCAGTAGCCGAAAGAGAAACCAGTACATTAAGAATAAAGCACTTCCCAATGATACCCTTGATATTTATCATGAAATACCTCTGAATGCCTTTAACACCAGATCAGAACAAGGGTGCTTCTAAAATATAACCCTGGGAAAGGCTAGTAATAATGACATGTACGTTAAAACAACAAACATCAAAATGTATTTTGAAAAAGAATGGTTACACTGGCTAGTAGAAATAAAATCTTAAAGGAATTCAACTAAGCCTTTTACAGTATGTTTAAAAACAGTTTTGCACATTATATCCATAAAGATGCAAGAGAGATTAGGTGTCTCCATGGCTGTTTTCACGATGCTTTCTGATATTTTGCTTTGTCTGCAATTCTTCAGTAGAAACCTAGCACATCATTCTCTCTGGCATCAAGATGCTTCTGGATTCACCAACTCTTCCCATGGATAATCAAGATCCACTCCAGTAGAGTCCTGCAGAATAATATCCAGGGTAACAAGCCAAATGTGTCCTAACTTTTCTATTGGAACACCTAATCCTTATGACACAGGTGTTCAACAGAGCCATCTCCCTCATTGGCCTTCTCTTCTACCACTGCTGGTGTCTACTGCTTGGAGTCTTATGGTGAAACGAAAGCATCACA
>JAQZBX010031276.1:0-26404 GCA_029593785.1 Cabassous unicinctus | reverse complement strand
TTAAGTGTTACTACTATAAAGGTGTTACTTGGACCATTTTATCCCATGGCTTTCTGTTGTCATATCTTACTATTATGTCTGTTAAGCCTTTCAATTTCTCTTACTTATGTTCTTCATTTTTACACTCTTCTCCAAGGCTATCCTCCTTGTCTTTTCCTTTGAGGCTGTAACACACCCTTTAATATATCTTGTAGATTTGAACCTGGGAACACTGTACGCATATTTAAGACTAAAAACAAAGAAGTAGATTTTGAATTTCCACAAAATATAAGGCAAGTTTTTAATTCCTAGGAGTCATTTGTTTTATTCTTATGCCATGGAAATTTGGTTTGGAAGAACATAAAATAAAATTATGTGAAAATAAAAGAACTAATAAGTCTTTGAAAGCCCTTAGAAATTATAATTCCTGATTGTGTGATACACATACCATTTCCTACATGACCTAGGATTGACCTTGACCTGTCTGTCAATCTCAGGCATTCCTCCCCATAACTTCCTGGAAGCATGCTGACCTTTTGCTTCTATAATCTTGAGCTCTGCCCACCCCCAGTACATCTTGTTTTGAGAAAAGTGCACTAACAAAGATATTTTCCCAAACATATAAGCATCCCCTTGGCATTGAGCCACTTTTGTTCCTCAGCCATATTACCATAGGTGTGGATATACTCAAGTGAGAATGGGTTATGTGATTTCTGAGAGATGTGGAGATAATTAGATACTCTGGACTACTGGCATAAGGATATGGATGTAGGAGAACATCCATACTGGTTCTTCTCTTCAAATAAGTCAAGCTCTTCCATCCTACAGATATGTATGTGCATACCTCTATAGCTGCAATTGTACTAGGAATAAATATTCTCAGGGGCTGCCTTGGATATCACTATAGGAGAATTTCTCCTAATGATGAGAAATGTAAAGGTAGTGCTGTGAGGCATGACAGATGGGAACCTATCCTCTTACCATGACTAAGGTCCAAGGAGAATGGTGGCTATTATACAATATCCCCTGCCTGGGGGCAGAAAGAAATATCTACAAGTATCTTGGAATTGGAAATTGTGCAAATTATCTAACTAGCACTGAGTCCTTTTAATAACGCAGTTTGGCCTGTATGTAAACCACATGGAACAAGTTGAATGACTAGTTTTTTGGAAACTGAACAAAGTGACTTCTGCCTTCTAGGTTGCCATACCCAATGTATTCAAAATGTTAAAGTGATTAACAACCAGTCTAGGCACCCATTATGTTGTTATGGATTTCTCCAAAGCTTTCTGAAGTAAAACAATAGGTAAGCAGTCACAAGATATGTTTACCTTCCTGTGGGAAGGATAACAGTGGGACTTCCAGGTCCCACCCCAAGCATATATACATAGCCCTATCATCTATCTTGGATTAGTAGCTAAGGACCTGTTTGCCCTGGATCCATTTATAGGAGTACCTATAGAACTCTATTTAGATGATACTTTGCTAACCTCTGTAAACTCAAGAAATTTCCAGAAAGCCATGGAAATTTCCAGAAAGCCAGGCAGTACCTACAGAAAGGAAGATGGGCAATCAAACTCCAGAAAATATGGGAACCAGGAAACACCATCATGTTCCTGGGGGTCATATGGTCAGGTTAGGTTCATGTTTTACCATCTACTGTGCAAAATAAGATCCAAGCTTACACACGCCTTCAATTGCTTTAAAAGGTGCAGACTTTTGTAGGATTACTGAACTATTGAATGGCATTCATAACTAATTTGTCACAATGCCTAAGCCCCTGTATAAGCTAACAAAAAAGGGTGCAGAAGGGGATTGGGTGTGCAAGGAAGAGGAGGCCTCTGCCAAAGCAAACATTTTAGTAGCCCAACCCCAGGCCCTGCAATCTGTGACATTTGAGCTAGATGTCTCCATCACAGAGGATGGACTGGGAAGAGTCTTATGGAAAAGGGACAGTAAGACATGAATCCCTATAGGTTTTTTTGTCTCAGCTCTTCAAAGGAGCTGAGCAATGATATACCATCTTAGAAAAGTAATTCTTGTTATAAAACAAGCTTTGCTACAAACAGAGGCCTTCACAGGAGGAATATCCCATTAAGAGATCAGTGGAGGGACTCTTTTTTTGCAAGGACTGATTCTGAGGTAGCCCAGAATGGCACACTAGTATAAATATATCCATAGCAGAGGATTCACTTAACATCTGTGTAGAGTTAAACTATTGTTCAACCATGACCCAGAGATTCTAGCAAAAAAGGACTCATGCAAAGACATGTCAGGAGTGTGGATTGCATGATATGTATAGCAACTCATATCTGACCAAAGATTGACCTCATTCCTACCTTTTTCCTTAGGTATCCCTGCCCATAACCCCATAGAAACACTAAGAGTTCAGGCTGCTACAATCTTGAACACTGCCCACCCTGAGCATTTCTTTTTTGAGAAAAGAGTACATACCACAATATTTTCCCAAAACTTGCATGCAAGCCCTTGCTTTTAACCACTTTTTGTTCCTCAGCCATATATAATCTATTGGGTGGTTACTGTAGATGTGGACATACTCCAGTGAACTTATTGCCAGTCTTGCTGTTCTTTATGAGGTAGCTGCTGCTTTCAGTAAGCAAGGTCCCCTAATAAATGCTTTTTGACTGATAGCCTTGGTGTTCAGGGCCTCTTACTTCAGAAAGAATCTTGGCCCACCCTATGGTAGTATAGATTTTGAATGTCCTGGCTGTGTCTTCCCTTATATCTTCATTCAGCATCAGTCCTGCTACTGTTTCAACAGGACACAATACCTGAGGTGTGTCTGAAAACACCCTAGCCAAAGGTCCCTCAGCCACCATGCATGGCAATTTCCTTCATGACTCTGGGCATTTACTTTCCCACTTTGAGTTAGACTGGCTCAAGCATTGTTTCTCAGGAAGCACTAAAACTCTACAATAAGACCCAGGGCAGTTTAGCTAACACTGTCAACACTGTGCTCATCTAGCTTTCTCAAGAATAGGGGAAAAGATGATGCAGCCTGGAAGGCATTGCTATTGAAGACAGTGGCAGTATCTAGGTTCTTGGGTTCATCATGAGAAATAAAGGATGAGCCACAAATTAATCAGGCAAGCAAAGCATTTATTGGGAATTAATGTGAGGAACAAAAAGTATACCTTTCAGAGTTATTGGCAGACACTTTCAAGAGAGAAAATGTGAATTCCTGCCCTGGGGTCCTCTGTTTTATGGAGATACAGGACTCCAGGGTCTGTGCTGATAAGCAAGGGCTCAGGATGTGGGGATCCAGGAGCGTGGGGTGCCAAGGGGTATGGGGGTACTGTCTAGTGACAATTGGCTTCTGGCTGCTGTCAATGACCTCTGCAGGGCATGTTGACTGGTGGTGATTAGCCTCTGATCACTGTCCAAGAGTCATGATACCACTGTCCATGCAGCAGGGGGAATCTGAAAACTAGGTGGGTGGGTGTTGGTGATGGCCCTTTCACCCCTTCCCTCTTTGCTGGCTGCCATCTGATAATGCAACCTGTGTGTGTGTGTGTGTGTATGTGTGTGTGTGTGTGTGTGTGTGTGTGTGTATTGCAAACTACAGGGTCTGTGCTTGAAAGCTGCCTTCCTAATGTGCCTGTGTGACTCAGTAGGCTAATGCTAGTAAACAGGCTAATGCCTCAGTTTCTTTTACCAGGATTATTGGGTTTTCTGCTCCCCTCCTCCTAATGTCCCTATTCTATCCTACCTCAAATCTTCCCTCAAAGTATTTGTACACCCTTAATCGTAAGGGGAAGTTGAAGGGTGAAGGTCATTTGTCTTTATCTGCTTTCTGCTGATTAGATATTGTAGGCTCTGCCTGACAAGGTGTAAAAAGTCTCTTGTTATGCTACTGGGGCTAGAAGGAGAACCTAAACCATTATTGTTTTAATGGTTGAGACTGGGTGATATTCATTCATGAGTAGAAGCTTGTCTTTGTGTTGGAAGGCATTAATCCTGGAGGAGATAAATTGAGTTAGGAGCTTAAATAAACAGGGGTTTACTAATAGTGTAAGAAGAATAGTTGAGAGGGGACTTTAGAGGGCTGTAAACAAAAAGGAGTGAGAGAGGTATGAGAACAGCAAGAATGGAGTGCTGCTGGCAGCATTTTCAGACTGGTTGCATGGTCTAGAAGTCTTTGGGCTTTAAGGACTACATTTGCTTAAAGAATTGAGCTGGGTTTTAACAAGTTCTATGCTATAACGCCAAAAAGAGGTTTCACAAGGTTCACACTGTGAGGGTGTTGATATTAGGTACTTAGCTTTTGCTTTTTCATGAGATGTTTCAGGTCATCCAACAGCTGGCACTTGAACATTTCAGCAGGTATTTTTGGTGCATTGGCACTTCCTTGGACAGTGGGATTTACTTGGGATAAATGTACCTAGCTACAAGTTCATTTGGTTGTATGCAGTTACCCTGGTGGCAGCCTATTTGAGGAAGATATCGGATGAGCTTATTTGAAGCAGGAAGATTAGCCTAAAGATGCAAACATGAGTGTTTAGCAGGTATCCAGAGAGGGAGATTTCTCTGGTAAGCAAATTGACAGTTGAAGTTTCTTCTATAGTTCTTAAAACATGGGCCACCAATGGGTGAGCTCCAGCTTTGCAATACCATACTTGTGTCCTCATAGGAGCAAGCTTTAATGCCAATTATGTAAGTCCTGGTAATTATTGCTCTGCTTAATATATCTTTCATGCAGCCAGTATGCTGCAGGACTGTTAGCTTTTGAAGGGAAGCCCACTGTTTTATTGGCTTGGTGAATAGCACTCTTTGGCATTATGAAACAGAGCCAGTCTGGGGCAGTGTTGAACCACCACCAGCTGGCAGAGCAGCAGACATTCAAAGCAGGAATGTAGTTCCATTGACATCATGGCCAGATGTGGCAGATACCTTTATTGTTTTAGGGACCTTAGTATCCCCTCTAACCAATAACTCAAATGGAGAGACACCATGCATAGCACTGGGGGAGCCTGGTTTAAATGATCAAGATAGTCTGGCAAAGCTGAAGTTTATCCCCTTAGAGCATGGCCTTATGGATATGTTTACTGCTGTAAGTCACTTTTTGTGGCTTGAATTGAAAACAGGTCTCACAATTTTGAATGATATAAACTATGTTAGAATACTTTATAGGAGTACCCAATGCCCTAGCTATGCAACACCCCATGGCAGACTCTTGATGGCCTTCCTTATTGGGTGGCCACAAGGCTGCTCTTTCTGCAGGGATGGGGAAGACCATTCAGATATGGGCTAGGGCATTTGCCTCTTGATTTCCAGGCAGAGATATTGTTTCTGTGACATATAACATGTTAAAATAACTAAAACCATGATTAATAGCATTATACTGTTATGAAGAAAACATTGTTAAATCTCTAGGAACAATTTTAAGTATTCATATGAATGCTTTACCTATACAACTTTAGATTAAGAGAAGGTTAGACAATTCTTTTTACCTTTTAAACACTTTTCTTTTAACTTATAGCATATTAAATGGACTTCACTATTTTTATTACTTTACTTTTTTTACAAGGTGGAATAAAAAAATCTGTTGCAATAAATTGAAATAAAAAGGATACTTTTCAGGGTTTGACTTTGAAAAAACAATGTGTTAAATATTGCTAGGTTTGAATGCTATGTTTTTTCAAAAGTGAGAAAACTTTTTTTTAAACAACCAATGACACGAAAAAGTTAAAGTACAAGTAACTATTTTGATAAAACAGACTTTCTGCTTTGTATACTGATTATTCAGGAGAAAACTTTTAATAAACTTTTACTAAAAGATACTAATGATTTAAGAAACTTTATTACTTTAACAGAGAGAAAGAACCAAAATTTAGTTTTGCGTCAATAGTTTGATACGAAGGCTTTTAAAATGTAATAGATAGACCTATTAAATTTCACCCAACTTTGAGCACAAAGATTTCTTTTTTGCAAAGTTTCTGTACTTTCTGTATTCATTCAGGTTTCATTCTACATTTTTATTTTTTTCTTAATAACTGGTATTTTTATTTTAAGATAAAATTACTTTCCTTCTCCTTAAGAAAAACACGTATTTTATATACCTTACATACTTATCAAAATGATTTTGAACACTCTCTCCAAGCAAACTTCTTGCAACATACAATTACTATTAAAATTAAAAAGGTTTGTTAGAATAAGAAATTAATTTGATTATATGCAAACATAACTTTTCTTCATTTTAAATAGTTAGCATGTAGTACCAGAACATTGATAGCACATAGGGAGTGTTTTCCAGAAATATATGCTTTCATTAGTTTTTTATTTTATCACTGCTTCAGTGAAGTATATTATGAAAATTCCAAAATTGTGAATATTCTTAAAAACATACTGACTGCCATGTTCTGGAACACACTATGTTTGATTTGTTTTAATCATAATTTAGAAAAAGAGTTTCATAACTTCAAAGACTTTTTTCTTTACTGAAGTTTGGCAATTGGATTGCTCTCATTTTAAGGCTGTTAAAAAGTTTAAATTGGGAAATTACAGGTTGAACTATAACTCAAATTTCTGGTCTAGTAGATAAGAGTTTTAAGCTAAACTTGCATTTCCTTACCTTGTCATACCCAGCTCCCCCCATAGCTCCTGCATAGGGAGGGAGCTCAGTGGGGGGGGGGTAAGTCAAGGAGCTTAGGAAATATTTTTTTTTCTTTCCCAATAGGTTTTGTATTTAGATTTCTAAATGACTTTTTTATCCTGCTTGGCTTCACTAATTTGGGCTTCAGAAATATTCATTTACATATAAGCCCTTATTTTACTTTTAGCAATTTGAATAGAACTAATTTAAGGATTTTTATTTGTTAATTTGATATTACCATCTTGAGGTGTGAAAATATACACTGAGCAAATAGGCAGACACAAATAGAGAGTTAGATACAGAAACACACAACTCACTAATGTTACCTATAGTTTTTATTCCCTTACAAGATAAGTTTAACTGTAAATTAGTATTATTTTTAAAGATCTCTTTGAAGGCTATTTCTGATTATTTTAACCTGCACTGTGATCATGCAGCTTTGCACAAGAATTTTGTTCTTTTTAGTTATTAGCTTATAACCAAATTGTTCCCAATGCTTTAAAATACAACTTATATCATTTTTTTTACTTTAGAATTTTGTTTATTTCCCATTTTGACTTTGATAGACATCAGAAAAGCAACATAAATTGTATTATATACTCACTGAGGTTATTGAAGTTTCAGGGAAAATTGGTTTCTCCCATGATTTGCTGCTTTTTTAGGGTTCCCTGTGCTTGAGTTGAGAGGCCCCACACTCTCCAGTCCTCAGAAATAACAGAACTCCAGCAGCCGCTGGACTGGAAGGGGGAATGCCCTAATCTGTGGGCCAAAGATTTCACCAGGCAGCATTTTCCTCAAAGATTGTGGGGTCCATACAGGGTTTTGCCTGGGGTAGGTAAATTGGAGTTAACTCCTAAATAGTCAGGAGAGAAGCAAGGTTATCAACATCTGTGGAAAGATGGGAGATGGGTGTTTTAAATTTGCCTTCTCTCAAGCCTTGGTGAACAGAAGCTTCCATGGATTCTAACAGTGAAGAATAGTTTGCATTACAAATGGGAAGCCAGTTCTGAAACACCCACAAGCAAAGGCAAACTCAGTTTAGAATTACCATCATGATAGCTAGTCTAAACTAAATCCAACTGGTTATAACAATTTCTGATGTTATTCTTTTGCTGTTTTATAATATAAAGACATCTATATAATGATCTTGTCTTAACTCTTAGTTACAGTGTTTAGTAAATTTTCACTTGAAAACAAATTGAGTACTTTTGTTTATTAGCTAAGCACTTAAAACTATGTTATTTATAACAGTAATACTACTAAGTTTTCCCATTTTTCTAGCATTTGAACTGATTCCATCTGGTTTCTTCTGTACATTAAATCCAATGACAAGATAGAATTGAAACTTAAATACTTATTTTTAGGTGAGGTTTCATTGTTATTCTATTTGTAGCAGGTGAACCCCAAATCTAATTTATGAGCTTTTATGCATGAACAGACTGACAGAGTTAAATTAAGCACAGATTTAGAAGAGGAGAAAGAATTTTACACACTTACTTGGCATGGGGAAAGATCCAACTTTAGAATTACCTTCATACAAAGCTCCCAGTGTTTGCCCATGGCAGAGACCTCATCCTGAAAATCTCAGCTCTGTTCCTCCAGGAAAGTCCTTGGGCAGCTGCTAGGCATGGAGCTGGGGTGCTAAGCAAAGCCCTGACCCCAATGAGACATGAATCGGGGCTGCATTTTTCATTAGCTACCTCTCACAGGGGTTAAATTCTGTGGGCTTTTAATACTATCTTTCCAGAGGCAGCACTGCAAACAGCCTAGATTTAGATTCCGCATTCACTCCCCTTATGAGGCATGAATGAGATGAGAGAGGATTGGATGGCAAGTTAGAACTTGGCAAGTTAATTTCTATGTTAATTAAGAAATTAATGACCTTAGCTGCCACATCAAGGGCCACCAGAGGCTTCTCCAGGTTGACAGTTTGCAGTGTTGTCCAGGGAGCTATACCTGGCCCAGGCCCCTGCCATCCCACCCCAGGGCAAGGCCCTGGCAGTTCCTGGCAGCAAAGCAGCATGGGCTGGGGCCCACTTCTCCATACTTGAAGCAGATTCGTGCTGACATGGAAGTCTGAATTCTGGGTGGCCCTGAGGTGACAGGGTGTTTTCAAAGACAGCAGCAAAAAGCTTCTCTGGGCTTTTTGCTTGCCCCTTCTTACCTGCCTTCTCTTGGTGGTATGGTTTCAATTATTTGTAACCATGGAGGCTGTTTTTAAAGGGAGTTAATGGAAGTTTGGGGACCCAGGGAAACTTTTTGTAGCTTCTTATGGATATCTGAGGCAGACTGGTTAATAAAGTGAGTTTTTAGTAGGGTCTGTCCTTTTCTAGAGTTAGGCTCTTTTTGTTTTGCCTCTGGGAAATTTCCCATAGCTTATTAAAATTAAATAATTTGGTAGTGCATTTCCTCATCCCTTTTAAGAGACATGTGGTTACATGGCCTCTGGCCCTCAGATCTGCCTGTTCTCTTCTTCTTTCTTACTCAGGTTTAACTGGAATTCCTTCCAGGTCCCATACAGAGTTTACTTTTGGCCATTCTCTAATTTGTACTGTGGCCATGTAGTGATGAGACATAGCAGGAAAATATGAGCTTTTTTTTTAACCCCTTGGTGGACAAAGATGTCCAATTTTTGATAATGCACCCAAGTGGGGAGTCTGCTGGTATGCTAAGAGGCCCTGCCCATCATTTTAGGGAAAAATGAAGAAGCATTTGCCTGTCTGGCATCCTACACTCCATGTTGGTAGCCAAACTCATGCCCTGCCCTAAATCTTTGGAACTCTGAAAGCACCCAGATTTCTTAGGTCCTGGGAGAAGCTTGAATCCCCACTGGTTCTCAGCATCCCCAAAACACAGAGACCCAGCCACCAAACAGGAGTCCCCAAGCTGCCTGAGATTTGGGGGACACTTGGAGATGGCCCCAGCTGCCAAATGGGAGTCCCCAGGCCACCTGAATTTTGGGGGATGTTCAGGGATGGCCCCTGCCACTGGGAGTACCATGGCAACCTGAGACTTGGGAGATGTCTGGCACTGATATCCCTAAGCTGAAATTCTTCTCTAGAAGGAGGGTGGGCTTTTCCATCAGGTTTTAAATCTACTTTCTCAAGGGTTAAATGTTTGATTTTTGTTCAAATGGCTTGAGATTAGAGGTCAGGGACCTGGCCCATAAGGGAACACAACTCTCCAACAGACCCTTTCCCAACTTGCACTAGATCTTTAAGATAGTTCAGACTTAAGGAGATGGGACCTGAAATTGGAGGGACAGTTAAGGAAGTGGCCTAAGATTGCTTTCATAACTTCTTGGAGTTTGGGTGAGCAGAATTAGGATCAGACAGATGTACTGGACAACTGTATTCCCATTGGATTCCTATTTGACTCAGGGAATATCCCCAGTTTGGTTTCAAAAATGGTGTCATCCATTGCCCAGAGCCTCCTTGATCTACATGGAATGGTAGGGCTAGTCCTTACCACCACAGAGAAGGGAACCAGAGGACTCTTGGGCTAACCACATTTATGTTTTCTGGGAGCAGGGATGCCCTGTACAGACCTGTACAGAAATATATATGGACAGACACATATGCCCACTTATTCCATCTGACAGACTCACATAGACAGACTTCAGTTAGAAGCCAAAAAACCCACTAGTCTCATCAAATGGAGTAAGGGAGTTACCAGAGATGATTATTTCTCCTGACTAGTTTGCCATAATATGTTATTGGAGATGGTGGTTGATGTCTAGGTTCTAGGCTTTGTCATGAGAAAGAATTCAAGGGTGAATCACAAATTAATCAGGCAAGCCAAAAATTCATTGGGAGTTAAAGTGAGGAACAGAAAGTATACATTTCAGAGTTAAAGGCAGGCATTTTCAGAAGAGAAAATGAGAAATTTTGCCCTGGGGCCCCCTGTTTTATGGGGGTACAATACTCCAGGGTCTGTGCTGATAAACAAGGGCTTAGTGTGTGGGGACACAGGGGCGTATGGTGCCCAGGGGTGTGGAAGTTGCTGCCCAGTGGAAATTAGCTTCTAGTTGCTCTCCATTATCTCTGCAGGGCATGGTGACCAGCAGTGATTAGCCTCTGGTCACTGTCCATGAGGCATGGTGTAACCTGAAAACTAGGTGGGTGGGTGGTGGTGATGGCTCTCTTACCCCTTCCCCCTTTCCAAACTTTGTGTGTGCATGTGTTGCAAGCTGCAGAGTATGTGACTGTGGGCTGCCTTCTTAACTTGCCTGTGTGACTCAACAGGCTAATGCAAGTACACAAGACAATGCCTCCATTTCTCTTACCAGGCATATTAGGTTTTCTGCCCCCTTCTTCCTTAGGTCCCTATTCTAACCTACCTCAGGATTAGGTTAGCTGCCAGGAAAATCTGAGATGAGAAAGGACAGGGAAAGAAAGACAGGGATTTACTATCCAATATGTATCATTATCAAGAGTAACCTCATTTTGTAGAAGTAGATAAACCAATAAAATTAGTGATCTGAAAAATTAACTGGAACCAAATTATTTATTGTCAGGGATGAACTTTGCTAAAATAGACAGTTGGGGAATGGGAGAAAAAAAAAAAGAAAAAAGAATAAACATTGTTCCCCATATGCACATCAATGTTAAAAAAGATATAACATTAAGTGAGAACATAATAAAAATGTCATAGGAAATCAGCATTCAAAATATAGCAAAGCTTTATCCTGCTAACCTTGTGGTTCTTTCTCCTATGTCACTGCATTGGTACAGGCTTTAGAGGTTCAGCCCAAATGCGCATACTGTATTTCTGTTTTACTTTTTCTCTCTCTTCCACATGCAAATCTAAGCAACAAAAAGTTTTCTCAGACATTTAAAATTTCAGCAACTCAATACTTTATCGTACTTGTCTGGTTCAGATTAACCTACTTAGAAAAAATTATTTATAATAATAACATTTATTCATAAAATATTGAGCACTTTAAATTCATGATATCAATTAATCCTCATAATACCATATCCACATATTTTAAAATAAATATTATGACTTCTATCATTCAGAAAAGGACACTGACACTTCCAGAGTTTCAAAACCAGCTGAAACAGCCAGAAAGCAGCAAAACAGGATTCTGTGATTTTCTTTAAGTGAAAAATTAGGCTAATTCTAAATTTAAAACTTGCTTCCAGGCTTTGAAACTTTAGTAACACTGAGAAAATGAAGGATTCTAGCATTTCCGAAGGAAGGCTTTAAGAACCTAGTATTTGACTGCTTGTCCCATTCACCACAATGCCTGAGGTTGATCACTCTGCACTGAAGGTCACCTGTGTTAATACACAGAAGGAAATATTGGTTCACACCACATACTATCCTACCTACACCAACACACACCTGGATACTCCCTAAAATGAATGCAGGTACTTCCTGTGCAATGTGAAATGTTACCAACTCAACCCTGAATTCATTTCTGATCATCTCAACTTGTGCTACAAAAGGTTTAATTTTGATGAGGTGCAGTTTATCTCTGCTTTTAGGGATCATACTTTTTGGTATTGTATTTAAGAACTTTTTACCTAACCCAAGTTCAGAAATATTTTATCCTATTTTTATTCTAAACATTTTGTAATTTTCCACTTTAAATATATTTCCAAGATTCATTTAAATTCATTTTGTACAATGTATGAGGTTTAGATTGAGTTTCATTTTTTTTTTTGTATTTATGGATGTGCAACAGTTCCATTAAAATTTGTTGAAAAGACCATTCTTTTTCTATTGAATTACCTACAAAACTTTGATGAGATTGCTTAAGCATAGACATGCAGTTCCACTATTATACTTTCTGGTCAATGCTTCATTGACTATTTGTCCATGTTTATTAAATACTACACTATTTGATCATTGTAGCTTTATAATATATCTTGATATCATGTAGCATAAATTCTCCAAATTTTTCTACCTTAAAGTCTGTGGTCTAACCTAGATTCATTGCATTTCCATATAAACATTAAAATTAGTTTGTAAATTTATGGCTATTTATACCTTTTTGCATATTGTTTGGGATTGCATTGACCTAGAGTTGAGCAAATTAAGCTCAAAGTGTGAGAAGTAAATTGCCCTTGGATTAAAAGTGAAATTACATACCCATTTAAGTGTCAGGCACCAAAACAATAAGGTCAGTGTCATTTCCAACATGCATCCACTTGAATGAGGCACATGGAATAAGAATCTCACAAACTGTACATGTGAGAAAGTCTGGAGAGTCTAACACTCTACAAGCCTATTTACAATGAACTTACAATTCTCATGTGTAAATATCTAGTTGGAACCAGAGATGCATTCAATTATAGTTTGAGAATCTGAAAGAATTAGAGGAAGCACCTGAAAGAAGCATATTACATTGAACACTAAGGAGGAACATTTAATAGTACTTATTCTATGCAAAGAAGGAGCCATCAAAAAAGAAGATCTATTTTTAAAAAGTGTCAGCATTGTGAAAGAAGATAGTTTTATGTAAAATATAATGTGTCCAACTCATTCTTATAATTTAGGTATAAATGTGAAGAAGTGAAATCATTTTACTAATGTTATATCATAAATTTGTTACATAATTTTCAATGTTAAGTGAAAATAAATAAGGAAAGAAACAAAATTAAAATATTTGGATATGTAAAGGAAATTGGAAATCCAATCTCAGAATCATAGGCACAAGAAAGAGTGGAACCTCTGGCTGACATTGAGGCTATTCAGAGACTCGCTGCAAGCATCTGGACTTTCCAAGCTTCTTGCATCCTTTTGAGAAAAAAGTGAAATCCAAGCACATCCTTGCTCCTCAACAACAAACCTCGTCCCAAGACCACAGTTAAGTTAAGACAGAAAAATCACCAATCTCTCTCTCCCATCTCATCAATAGGTGTCTCCAGCTATTGAGAGAAGCAAACACTGTGTGTCATTAACTCGGTTACTATTTACAGACAGAACTGCTGCTGTTGCTACCAGAGATAATGCAGCACTGAGAATAAAAATTGAACTTCAAAGGCGAACCTGGATACAACCTCAAATTAGCCACATTGCTTAACTCTTCTGGAGAAGATAACCAAATTCTTTGAGATCCTAGTGATGGAATCAACTACTACAACCAAATATGGAACACTTTCAATTAGCTATGCCAATAATCATGATGGAACTTTAGTTAGTTTATGTCCATGATCAAACAGCTAGTCTATCATAAAGAGTTATTTCTGACTACAGATCTTAAACTCTGGGTCTCCAAAATGAACCCTATACATCACATTCCCTGTATGTGAGAACATATGCTATTCAATCAGATTCTGCTGTTTGCTCTTCTGATATATTCCAAGTTCCTTGAATAAAGAGGGTTAGATTTTAAAAGCTGCTGGTCTAATTTTCCTTTTGGTAGACCCAATTCAAATGCTAGCTCATTTTACAATAAAATATTAGAACACAAGTTAAGTAACACACTTTTGTGAAGTTTCAGATGAAAAAAAATACTCCACAAGACATTTAGTAAAATCAAATTGTCCAGAGATAGTTGATGGTTTATGTAGAGAGGAATGAAATGAATTATTAAAATTAAGATCACTTTGAAATATCTAGAATATATTGTGACAATAATCATGGGTCTTGCAGGGTCTTTCAGAGAATATCAAAATAACATACTCAGCAGAGGCTTGTATAGACATAGGTTTGAAGAAAAGAGTAATGCAAAGGAAGAGAGTGACCCAAGGAGGAAGTTTTGCAGCACTGTGTCACTTACAACTTAATTTGGCCTCCAGTCTTTCCTTAAGCACCACTCAAGGCCTCTAACCATCTTAAAACTTGGTGTTTTCTGAACCTGGTGTCTTACATAAGAGACCTGTGCAATATGAGTATTTAGTGGCTGAGTTAAGTTATTCCTTTAATAAAATTATTTTGGTGGACTTAAATATTTTAAATTTTAAAAATCATATCTTAATGGGTAAAAATTTTTAAATTACAAATTTATGATCCAAAATATTTCTGAATTAGCCTGTGTTACACTTACAAGTTTAGCCAAACAATTGATCAAATCATTCTATACAATCATTTGACAGCTATATCTGCAGTTTTCTATAATTATGCTAATGACTAGAAAATGAATATTAAAAAGAACAACTAGCAAAGTGATCATCAATATTAGAACAATTGATTTTTTAAAGTTTTATATTTTTTATTAGGGAAGTTTTGCACTTATAATACAATCATGTATAATGTGTAGAATTCCCATACATCACCCCTACACCAATACCTTACATTGTTGTGGAACATTTGTTACAGATTATGAAAGAACATGAACAGACTATTACCACTATTGTCCATAGCATACATTTGGTATGTTTTTTCCATACACCTTCTAATTATTAACACCATGTATTAGTATTGTGCATTTATTGTAGTTCATGAAATAAAACTCATATTTGTACTGTTAAGCACAGTTCATTTTCCACCACATGATTCACTGTTATGCAATCCCATGCCTTGTACATTCTATCTAAAGTGTACACTCAGTAGGCTCTCACTTCCATCAGAGTTGTGCAGTCATCATTCCAGTAAACTTTTGAGTATTTTCCTTAGTCTAAAAGAAAAATATCCCATACACACTATTATTGACCCTTAGCATTGATATAGCACCTTCTTTGACACTGATTCAAGAATATTACAATATCGCTAACTCTAGAACAATTGATTTTGGGCATGGGATTAATATATATTTTAATCATATCTTCTACCAAAAAATAAAAAATATTATTTGACCTTTTAAAAAATGATAATAAAAGGCTTCAGGGTTTTGTACCATAGCATTTTCTCTGATGGGATGATCTTTCTCCTGATCCCTGCTCAAGAAGCTCAAGTCCTCCCATACCATACAAATAGACACACAATCCTACACCTGAAAGGACAGTTTTCTTTACTAAAAAAAAATCTAAATACTCCCAGGAATAAATGTTATCTTAAACTAAATCAAACCAGATTCTGAATAACTAGTTAGAGCTATTTCATTGAGAATAAATGGAAGGTTTTTCCCTAATATTCCAGGGGTTTCCATGGCTAGAAAGAAAACAAATTTTGCTGTAGGTGTGAAAAGCACCTGGAATTGAAACATTAAAAGAGGAGTTCTTGGGGATGGATGTGGTTCAAATGGTTGGGTGTCCATCTCCCATGTGGAAGGAACTGGGTTCAATCCCTGGGACCTCTGGTTAAAATAAAGAAAAATATAGAAGGTGTGGAGGCCACCAGGCCCTGTGAGTGGGTGTGCCACCAGGACCCATGTGTGGATGAGCCCCCAGACCCCATAAGTGGGTGAGCCCCCAGGCCCCATGCAGGTATGCCTCCAGACACCATGTGTGGGTGTGCCAGGCCCCACCGGGCCATGCAGCAAGAAGATGACATAACAGGAGTGTGACACAAAGGGAGCACCAAGACAAGATGTGCCAAAAAACCAGGAACTAAGGTGGTGCATGTGGCAGAATGCCTCTCTCCCACATCGGAGTTTCCCAAGATTAAATACCAGTGAAGACAGGAGGAGAAGGCTGAAAAGAGAGGGCAGGAAACAGACACACAGAATTGCAAAAATGGTCGGGGGGGGGGCAGTTAAAAATGGATAAAAGTAAAGTAAATAATATTTTTTTTTAAAAAAAGGAGTTCTTGGCACTAAAGACTAACATTACTGCCACTCTGTATTTTCCTGGACTTCCCACTGGCTCTTCAAGGCAGGAGTAAATCAATCAGAAAACTTCTTTGTAAAAGTAATGCAAAAATTCTGTGAAGAAGAGTCAAGTGCCTGGACACAAAGAAATGACTGGAGAAATGGGAACTAAGGCACAAGGATGAGAATGGTTTATGTGACTTTATGACATGTGAGAATAAGAAGTAACTGGAATAGCAATGCCTCCATGATGCAGAAAAAAATGAGAAGACAGTATAGGTGCTGATGGTGCAATATTCCATTCTATACTTGACAAGTTCTTATGACTATACTATAATTATTGGCATTTCAGACATCACATATTACACTTTTAATGCATGGTTTAACTCACATAAAGGATATTCTGTATATGTGAGAATTGTGTATGTACTCATGTAAAAAAGAGCCTGTATCTATGAATTCAATTCAGTAAGTATTTATTTAGATCTTTTTTTCTACTGGACATATTTCTTAGAAAAACAGAGAAACAAAAAACATAAAAGAGATATGGTACATAATATATGACTCAGTCAAATTGTGAAAACAGAATTCATATATAAAACACTAACATATTACTTGAAAGAAGATAAAATTGCATATTTAGCAATATAAGAACAGGGAAGAAAAAAGAAACAATTTTGGTTTGTTGATGGTACTGCAAAATAATCCTGAATAATAAAATACTTAAGGGAGTGTGAATCATAGGTAATGCAAGGACGATCTGTTTAGAGGGGGCATCTCTAACAGAGGAGAGAGCATAAATAAACCCAGAGTTGTAAGAGATTGTGATGTAGGATTGGAGAATAAATGTCTTAGCCCACACAGTCTTAAAACATCTTTACAAAACATAATATTACCCCCATTGTACCCCAAAGGGATGCCATTGCAAAGTACCAGAAATTTGTTGGATTTTATAAAGGGTATTTATTTGGGGTAAAAGCTTACAGTTACAACACCCTTAACAGTCCAACTCAAGGTTGCTTTCTCACTAACATCAGTTGCCACGTGTTGAAGCAAGATGGTTGCTGATCTCTGTGAGGGTTCAGCCTTCCCCTTGGGCTTCCTCTCTCTCAGACTGGCATAGGGCTTGTCTCTCAGGGCCTTCTATCTCTCCTGGCATAGGGCTCATTTCTTTCTGGGCTTTCTATATCAGTCTCAGTTGTTCTGTTCTCTTCCCAAGGTCAACTGCAAACTAACAGGTGATTGACTCATCTCTCCCTGGAGCCCCGGGATAAAAAATGACAGAGCTCTCTCTTTTCTCATGTGTCTTCTTGAATGAGTGTCCATTTATAAAGGCCCACCAAGGGGGCAGGGATTCAGCCTGAGTCACACCTTACTGATGTGGCCAAATCAAAGCCCTAATCTTAACAGGAAATTTAATCAAGGGCCCCACAACTGAATCCAACATAATCAAAGGGTATTACACACAGAAGAATAGGTTTGTTTACAGACATAATCTTTCTCATTTTGGGATCCACAGAAATAATCTCAAACTGTCACATCCATTTTCTTATATAGTTCAAAAACTGAGGCTCACCAAAATTAACCAAGTTGTAAAAAGCAAAGATCAGTATTTGAACCTTGTGTCTTAGAATGGAAAGCCTATTATTATTGTGTACAACCGTACTTCTTCCAATGAAGTGGGCTCTTACATTAGCAAGGTAGGTTTGGACCAATCTGGGAAGATTTCTGATTAATATATGAGATGGCTAGATTTTAGTCCAAGGAAAATAGTTTCCGTACAAATTTTTGGATAGGAGAGAGACATAATAAATGTTGTGCTTTAGAAATTGTTTCTGGCTTTTTTCAAATTCAAATGGTGACACCAATAACTAGTTGAATCCTGTCAAGTGAGATTGGTAGGTGAATAGAAGTTATTCAATTCTTTGGTTCATGTAATTTCAGAGGTCATTTAATACAATCAGCAAAGAAAGATTAAATGCTTTCTACAATATCTCTCATGATAATTACACTGAGAATACAGGATTGGAAGTGCAATGAATATCAATTTATTTACTTTAATTCTGAATGTGCCATATGAGACCATTGCTTCCTCATAGCAATTTTCAGCTCCACATTTCTCAGGGAATAAATGAGAGGATTTAACATGGGAGCAATCACAGTATAAAATACAGATTTCCTTGTCTTTATTACCACTACCAGCAGGTAGGGAATAATATAGATACAGGGTACAAAAAACAAAACTGCAACTATAATATGAGAGCTACAGGTTGAGAGAGGTTTGCATTGTCCTGCAGAGGAATGGGTCCTAAGAGTGTACAATATGTTTATGTATGAAGGCACCAGGACAAGAAAGACTACAATCACCACCATCCCTGAATTGACAATAACTAAAATACTAATCACATGAATATCTTTGCAGACAAGTTTCAAAAGAGGCTTCACATCACACATGTAGTGATTGATCTGATTTGGGCCACAGAAAGGTAAATAGAGGACCATGAGAAGCAGAGCAATAAAGTGCCAAAAACCCAGGCCCCAGGCCAGCAAGATCAGCATGTTACACCTCTGCTGGTTCATGATGACTGTGTAGTGCAGGGGCTTGACAATAGCAACATAGCAGTCAAAAGCCATGGGCACCAAGATTAATATTTCCACACCTGAGAGCAAGTGGGCAGTGAAGAGCTGGGTCATACAGTCTCTATAGGAAATGTTTTTCTCTCTGCAGCTAAGTCTCTGATTATCCGGGGAACCACAGCAGATGTAAAGAAGAGGTCCATGAAGGAGAGGTGGCAGAGAAAGTAATACATTGGTTGTTAAATTAGATGACTGCAGGTGATAGTGAGTAAGATGTGAAGTTTCCAATAAAGACTGCCAAGTAACAGAGCAGGAACAAGAAACAGAAAAGCAGCTCTATCTGCTTATTGTCCCATAGTCCCAAAAAGACAAATTCAGTGACATTAATCTGATTTTCCATTAGGAAGAGGTGAGTTCAGAATATTGAATAGAAACTTATATTATCTGAAATAATACAGAAAATTAATATTAAAGGTTTTCAGCATTTTTAACATTGTACATTGTTAAATTGAGACAAGACACAGTCATAGTGGTTTTATTACATGATTAATCCTTTAAATGCCTTAGAGATTAAGGTATTATTTTCATATCAAATGGTATTTAATTAGAGCATATTTTACTCCTGGCACTTTTACAAATAATTTATATGTATATAAATTCCATAACAACCAAATGTATAAGCAGTTACTGTTCTTATACGCATAGACTTATATAAGGAAATGGCAAGAAGGTCCAATTATTTACACCAAATCATTAAGATATTAAGGAGCAGACCTCAGTAATGAACCTTTATTTGTTGCCAGCTTCCATGCTTTTCACAACTGTTTTACATTATCCACAGGCCAAAGGGATTCCAGATGTTCTCTCTGTCTGTAAAGAAAAGATGTCTATATCTATCATTGCCACTATCTCCCAGTGGAAATTTAAGCAATTCCCACCCCTTCACTTTGCTGCATATAATTTATCTACACAGTGCCAATCTCAAGTTAAAATTAAATACATGCAGTTAAACTCATTATTTACTCTTTAAATTAAAAAAATCAAGTCTCTTAATTATATAGGAGAAGTAACATGAATTAGTTCCTAATATTTCACTGAAATTTCTACTTGACATGTTTTGTTCAGGTTCAAGTCATGGATAGGCTGTAATAGGAAATTCAGAACAGCAGCTGGCTTTCTGAATATATGAACACAGGATATTATTTATAAGAAAGCTTCTCATTTTTCCAGATTATTCCAAAGGTACATTTTAGAGGTTGCTATTAGAAACACTTTCAAAAGTTAATTGTTTTCTGTTGCTATGTTGAGGGAACTAATGAGATGAAAGAATGACCTGTTTACAGGTCTACACTTACATTTCCATGAGTATATCTCCTTAAAAATTGGTACCTGCAATGAATTGTTACTTCCTTTTTTTTTTTTTACAGTGAGGTAACAATGTGATGTAGTGTACAGGTCCTTAGTCTAAGGATAATGAGGACAAACATCCATCTTGGTGTCCTAATAATTTCTACCATGATATTAATATACATTCATTTTGAGATTTCTTATTCAACTGGAAAGTAGAACTAATGATACTGGATTGATTTACTTTCTGTCAAGAGCAAATAAATGAAGTCCATGTAAAGAATATATTTTAAAAAGGCTTCTGATTCTAAACTAAATAAAGTCCACAGAACAGCCTCCCTGAAAATATTTTTATTAAGAACAAACTTTTGTATAAGAAAATATGCATCTGCATTTTCACCAGTTAATTGGTTTGCCTGTTATTTTGTGTTCTGCCAGAAGGAAAGGAATAGAAGAATTCATGATGGGCAAATATTATGTATAATGAAAAAACATATAGGCTAATATAGTTTATTCTGGGTTCAAAATATAGCTTGAGAAAAAGGCTTTCTTTTAAATTGAAATTATCCAAACATGTTTTCAGTGCATGAAAAAAAATCTGATTATTTAGAGAACATAAAGTGATCTTGTCATAATTTTACATTAAAACTGTAGAACAAAACTGTAGAAAAAGTAGAGAATTAAAAAGTAGAAACCAATATTTCCCTAATATCTCATAACACATGGATGTACTCCTACATTTATAATAAAGAAAAGTTGTGAAAGGGACAATAATGGGCTTAATTATTTGATGGATTTAGTATAGTATGTTTAGACACCATAAATTGAAAAATTATAATATTCTAGGCACTGTGCCAAATATTTCATATACTCAATCAGTTTATCTTCAGCTTGATCAGCAAAAATATTTACAAAAACTTTACATTTAAATTTGAATTTACAAAGATCAAATTTTTATAAAAAGTAGAGTTATTTGCATTTTAGGTGATTTAGACCCAAATTTATATACAAAGACACATACACAGATAGATGCACCATACACACACACACACACATACACACATATACATATTAACCATAAAACTCACTTCTATAACATTTTATATTTCTTTAGAATGTCCAGGTGTCCTTCTGACTAGGTCCTTTTACTTTTCTGTGACTGTGCTGTGAAAATAGCAAATAGATGTGGAATGCTTCTGACTCTTGCATGACACTTCCACCCAAAAGAAACTTGTTGGAAAGCTTTCTTCTGAACACCTTGAATTAAAAGGCACAGGAGTTGACCCAAAAAGAATAACTTCCATGGGCACTATACAGAAGCCAATGCATGTGTAATTATATTAAATACCTGCAGAAATAAAACCCATACTATTATGGTGGTCATATGGACTTTTTAAAACTTTTTTTAAATTTTGCTTATATGGTGTTTTGTGTTCCTAAGTATTATTTTGTGTTACTAGTCATAAGCTAATATTAGGGTAATGGTTAAAATCAGGAAAACACCACAAAACATAATCAGTTTTTTCTCTATTTAGTTTGTCCTTTTTTGTTCTTTTAGTATTTTTCTTTTTTCTGGGGTGGAGAGAATAAGAGTGTCAGTTGAACCTAAAAGAAACAGATTGGCATAATATTAATCCTTTGTTCAGGTTAGAAGGTTCTCTGTGTCCAGGCGAAGGCCTTTTAATATTTTATTTTACTTTATATTATTTTATCGCTTTTCATCACCCATTTCCACCCCTCTTCAACCCATCTGGGCACCCACTACATTCTATTTAACAGATGTTAGACTTCCATTCTAAATAGACCTCAGATACTTCACATTCCTTGCATTTTTCTTTCAGCTGTCTGCATCTATTGAAAATAATATACTCTTTAAGTACATTCTCACCAATAAACTCTCATTAATACACTAATTAAAGAAGATAATTAAAGGTAGTTATTTTGGATGTTGTATGGAAGTTCTTCAGGTGATGAGATACAGACACAGATAGCCAGCCAGCCAGCCAAGAATGCAGGAAAAGACAACTTTTTTTTTCTTTTTTAAGTTTTTTTCTTGAAATTTATCATTCATACATAAACATACACAAACAATAAGATTATAATAAAAGTTGTGAACTTACAAAACAAGCATGCCTATCATCATACAGGGCTCCAATATTACCCTATCACCAACAACTTACATTGATATGACACAATTTTTTAAAACTATGAAAAAGCATCTTCAAAATATTGTTACTAGCAATAGCCATTATCTTACATCAATTAGACTGGAAGCTATTAAAAAAAACAGAGGACTAAATATGTTGGAGAGGATGTGGAGGAATGGGAACCCTCATCCACTGCTGGTGGGAATGTAGAATGGTGCAACCACTGTGAAGGACAGTTTGGCAGTTCCTCAGAAAACTAACTATAGAACTTCCATACAATACAGCAATTTCACTGCTTGGTATATACGCTGGAAGGACACAAGCAGATTTATGCACACCAACGTTCATAGTGACATTATTCACTATTGCCAAAATTTGGAATCAGCCCAAATGCCCTTCAACAGATGAAAGGATAAACAACTTGTGGTATATACATACAATGGAATGAAAAGACATCTTTATTATTATTTAAAAGTGTATGGAGTGTGAGAAGAGAGAATGAGGGCAGTGCAGGGGTGCAGGGCTTACAAAGCTTCAGCTCCCATGAGCTCCATGGAGGAGGGAAGAAAGAAAAGTAGAAAACTAGATTGGAATCCAGAGGGGAGGTGCCCACTCAAAAGGGGAACTCATGACTAAGCTGGGCAAGATGACAAGCCTCCAAAAATAATTTCTTTTATGCCATTATTGTAGTTGTCTCTACACTCTCTTGTTATAAGACCCTGACTGATAGAAGTACTTAATATAGCCTCAATATGTATTCTGCAATGTTGGAAAACTACATGATGAAACAGATACACTTACAATGGAAGAATTAAATTCTTCTTTATCAGAATTGATAAGTAAAGCAGCCATTAAATCAGTAAGTAATAAATGAAAGGACAGAACATTTTTAAAGGATATCTAGCTATATATATATATAAAGCTATAAATGCAACAACTAAAGAACAGATATTTTTGAATGGAGAGATAGATAATTTTTAAGTGATCACTGTTAGAATATTGAAAGAGCCTCAATAAATTTTAATGAAGCCAGGGTATAAAAATTTCTGAGCACAATGAATGTAAGGTAAATGATTTTATATACATATACAAATGAAATTAAATTATACCATGCTAAACATCTAATTAAAAACCTAATTTATTAAGAAATAAACCATATTAGAAATATATATATATATATATATGTATAATTGAATGATAATGGCTATGTTTTCATTCCATCCTGTAAAGGGCTTTGAAGTTGTCACTTCCACCCTCAAAATAAGAAAAATCTGAACTCTGAAAATCACATCATTTAAGGAATTGAAATCTGTTCTGGAGAAATAGGCAGATTCAAGGAATCAGAGGTTTTCTGGAGCAGAAACCACAGCTGGAGTCGGCCTTGGGTAGGAAAACTAAAGGATAATTGACTAAATGTTGGGGACTGAATATGGACCAGATTGAGAGATAAAAATCTCATGGAGAGGTAGGGAGGAATAGAATAGATGGAACATGGGACATTTTGAGGTGATGAAAGTATTCTACATGATCTTGCAATGATGGATACAGGCCATGCTAAATTTAATCAAAATATATAAAAGTATATGGTCCAAAATGTAAACCATAATGTAAATCATTGACAATGGTTAGTAGCTATGTTTCAATCTTTGTACATCAATTGTAACAAATGTACCAAAACATATAAAATGTTATTAATAGGGGAAAGGGGAAAAGGGAGAAGATATTGGGTATACGGGAATCCTCTACATTCTGTACATGACTTTTCTGTAACCTAAAACTTCTTTGAAAACAAAATGAAAAAATCAAGACACTGGAGGAATAAATGGAAGAAATGTCACTGTGTATATAAGACAATAGATCTTACAGTGAGGAAAGACATAATGTCAAAATTTTTAAAAGTTATTTTTCATTATTTTTTATTATTCCAAATTTTTTAATTTTTAAAAATTTTTTGTATTTTATTTCTTATTTTTAAAACTCTCATTATTATTTAATTTCCTTATTAATTGCATTTGGTTATTTTTTTGGGTCATTTTTGAAGAAGTTTTAGATCACAGAAGTGTTACAACTGTGGCAGGGGAGGATCATTGGTGTGAGTGTCAGTGATGGAGGATACTTGGGAGAAGGTTCACCTGGGGCATACATGTAAGGCATATAAATGTGTTCAAGTGTTCATGGGGCATTGTCATTGTGGGTGGAGATTCACACAATAACTTAAAGAATATCAAATTCCCATCATGGAGAGCTCTGCCACATTCTCTAATGGAACAGCAAGAATCCCCTGAGTACAGGGGCAATGACTAGTGAAAGAGGATCATCCGTTGATGGGCCTTTAATATTGATGACTGTCCTTATGAACCTTTACTTTTCAAATTGAAACTTAACATAATATTATAAGGTGCCTAAGAGTTACCTCCTGAGAGCCTCCTTGTTGCTCAAATGTAGCCTCTCTCTAAGCCAAACTCAGCATACAAATGCATTACTTTCCCCCCAGCATGGGACATGACTCCCAGGGATGAGCTTCCCTGGCACCAAGGGATTACTATCAAGCACCAACTAGCAATGTAACTGGAAAAAGACTTTGACACACAGAAAGAAAGGGTAAAGACAAATGAGTTTATATGGCTAAGAGACTTCAAAATGAATCAGGAGGTCATTCCAGAGGTTATGCTTATGCACGTCTCAGCAGGATCCCATTAACTACCAAAGTAAATACTACCTCAAGTAGCAGGGCTCCTGAGGGCTCTGGAGACATCAAGACACTATAGTCAGGGTAGATGACACAGGAGTTTGGTGCTTTGCCAGTGGGCCCTACTTTGGAATTTATGCTCCCCAGAGTGACATTGTTGGACTCAGTTGTAGTTTCCCTACACATGGCTCTTCTGACCCTTATATTTGAACCTATAATTAATATAAAAGTTGATAGGTGTACATCCAAAAGACTTAAATCTTTGAGTTTTTCATGTACTAGCTGGGCCCTGAATCTCAATGGAGTTGCAACACCTACTCTCCAGTTAATTGGACTCACCCAGGACAACTATCAAGGAGATGATGATGGAAAACAACCATCCCAAGAACCGAGAGAGTCTACAACTGCAAGCAGGAGAGGCCCATCCATCTGCCTTATGGGATTTGAAGCTCCCTCTGAATTAGAGGTGCAATGGGCATCACCATTCCAGAATCCTTAGGATTGGGGAAAGAACTATGGACTAAAGTATACTTACTGGTATTCTACTATAGACGTATTGTGATTCTAGCAATGTAAGAACTTTTATCATTGATTTGGAGGCAGTAGCCCTGGAGGTTCTGAGGGCAGGGAGAGGGAAAAACAGGTGTAATGTGGGGCATTTTTGGGACTTGGGAATTGTCCTGAATGACATTGCAATGACAGATACAAGCCATTATATATCTTGTCATAACCTACAAAACTGTGCGGGAGAGAGTGAAAACTTCAATGTTAACTATAATCTATGCTTAGTGGCAATGGTTCAAAATGTGTTCATCAATTGTAACACATGTACCTCACTAAAGAAGGATGTTGTTAATGTGGGGAAATGTGGAAGATGTAGGGAGTGGGGCATATGGGAATCCCCTCTATTTTATGTAATATTTATGTAATCTAAGTATCTTTTTAAAAATAAAAAGTATATTTTTTAAAAAATCTCATGGAAGCTCACATTAAGGGTGCCCCCACACTTTCTTGAGTCTTACTTCCAGGAGCCATTCTAATGGGCATGTATCAGTATCACTAAAATTTTAATTTGCATTCACTTAATTACTATTGAGGTCTAGTATCTTTTCACGTATTTGCAGTGTGTATACATTCCTTGATGAAGTACCTATCCAAAACATTTGTTTAATTTTTATTGGATTATTACATTTTTCTTAAGTTTTGAGATACATTTATATATCTTGATTAATATTTCTTTAATAACTATATGCTTTTCAAATATTTTCTCCTAGTGAATAACATTGTTTTCATTCTAATACTATTTTCACTCTAACAGCAAAACTTTTCCTTTTGTTGAGATCCAATTTATCATGTCTTTTCTTTTAAGGATCATGCTTGTGTATTGTAGCTAACAACTGTTTGCCTAATCC